>NJDD01000569.1:0-17300 GCA_002245505.1 Calephelis nemesis
TGGGAAACACTGGTATACTACTTAAGTACCAACTATAACTCTACATACCGGGTCCAATTGTATTTTTGCATATAAAAATGCAATTCCATATGTTCAGCTGTTTAGAACTTATTTGAAAAAGATAAGTACATAGAGATCATTCTTACTACCCGTTTTCATGTGAGAATAAAGCGTTTTCCCTTGGTAAAATGTAGCCTATGTTCTTCAAAATCAGTGTCGGGAATTCTTCGGGAATATGGGCGTGAAGATACTACTATACTTTAAATATTTCTAATTTATAATGTTAGTGAGAAGTGTATTCTTGTTTTATAATATGTAGTATATAAAGATAATCTAAGCAACACTCGTCTCTTATCATTTACTTACCACGTCGCGGTTGGTTAATACTGCCGTCATTTAGGCAGTGTTCAATATCATCGTGTTCTATTAAGGCATCCAATAAACTTATTTACTTACGAAAGAGACTTTACTGACAATTCGCAAGAGACCATTACCAAATAGAAAGAGAAAGGCTGTTTACCCGGGTCGGGCAACAAAATGTATATGTTCAATCCTACTAGTCTTACTAATATTATAAATGCGAATGTTTGTCTGTTTGTTTGCAATAAAAGAATATTGTATTCTACCACATAAGTGATAATACTTTCATACTGATAATTAAAACAATTCGTGCAAAATTATTCCCTTACCATTCCAAAATATCAAAAATGCACAACGTTAATATTCAAGTTTTCACTTCTGTCCACACTCTCGGAGTGCAACTCGTCGTTTTTTTTGTAATACGAGTATATTTTGCAACATGCTATTGTGAAAGATTCTAATGACTGACCAAACATTCATTAAGACCTGTTTTTAATTGCTTTATTTATTTACTATTCAATTCGTTTATCCATTAGTGTTAATCAATGGTGCTTAACAAGATTTTTATTTAATCTGTATTTTTACCGACTCCAACTAAGAGGCAGTTCTTCATAAGACTGTATTTTTTATGATTTTTAAGTCATTACTTAACAACAAGCCAGGAGTCCTTACTTTTGGTGGAGGCCTAACATCCCCTCCTCGGGTTGGCGACGCACCATTACCACCTTTGGTGTCTCTAGGCTGCGTAAATTACTAACCATCGGAAAATCAATCTGCTTGTGTGTCTTAAAATATCATTAAAAAAATGTTTATTGCATTAATATGTAGGTATGCAATATAATATGTAATTACAATCTTTCCATTATTTTATGTTTTATTTATGTGTTTATACATTGTTAAATTATCATATTATTCATGTGTATTGTGTTGAATAATAAATATGAAGTACTTTATATCCATAAACATCAAATTTGAGTATTTTGTTCTTTGTTTTTGTAAATTATGTGTCACATATTTGACCTTTGTTAGCCGAAAGGTTGACTTGGAGAGAATTCATATAACATTATGTTCACTTTTTGTACTTACTGTATTTATCTTATATACAAAATTCTCGTGTCACAATGTTCATTCCCATACTCCTCTTAAACGGATTGACTAATTTTCATGAAATTTTGTGAGCATATTGAGTAGGTCTGAGTTAATACCCTTTAGTGACAAAGGTGACTCACCCCAACTTTTTCATAGCAGAACAACGTCTGCCGGGTCAGCTAGTTTGTGTATAATAAAGTATAAATCGACACTCTCATTATAAAATTTTGTGCTTATCCCAACGTTATTGTGTGAAAGCAATAGTTGGATCTGCCAGAAAAAACTTGAAAGTAGGATAAATGCGATCGAAATAAGAGCGCTACGAAAAATCTGTGGTGTAGCCTTCGTAACAGTGAGATCCGAGAAAGAGTGGGATTGAAAGAAAGTATTGGTGTTAAAATTCGATAGGACATGCTCCGCTGGTTCGGTAATGTGGATGGATGCAGGTACCCGGGGCGACCAAGGTTGACATTCCACGATAAAATCACTCGGATATTATCCGAGGATGGTGTCAAGAGTCTCCGTGACCGGCGCGTTTGTATGAAAAGGGTAATGAATGTGAAGAAAGTCAGACAGGTTTGTCGGGATCGTAAGGTCTGGTAATTGATACTCTCTGCCTACTACGTAAGGGACTTTATGTAACATTATAAAATTAAAGAGTATGTTTGCTTGAACTTTGATTCTCAGGAACTACTCTACTAAAATTATCTCAGTGTTGTTTAGATAGCCTGTTTATCGAGGCTAATCCGGTCAATTTAGACCTGAAAACAGTAATAAAAGAACAAAAATTTAGTCTCAGGTACTTTTCCAGGTGTTGAACTTGACTTCATGAAGTCCTGGGTTCGTTAACGGGTCGGGCAACAACAAGAAAAGGTGTTTTTTTTAATTTTCGAACAAAATTAAATGTTGCTCGGGATTAGATGTGTGTCGGGTTGGCGATAGGCTTGCCACTTATCTCATTGTGGGACATAGTATCTTCGGCTAGTCGTGGGTGCTCTGGTGGTGCCTCTACCTACCTCTTCGGGGATATGGGAGTGAAGATACTTACTTACTTTTTGTAAATAAATAATTACAAAACAAAATAAAACTCAATTGTTTTCAGTTTTTTTAGATATATTTTGGGGGGTAATCTTTTAAAAGACAGCGCACACTTGGATGGGGTGCATCGCAACGAAATATTTATTTATTTAAAATTCATACTCTTTAATGTATAGTAAATATACATACTCTATAGTATTTAAATCATGCGCTTCGGTTTTACGCTTTTTACTCTTTTTACACTTTACACTTTTATTTTTAATTGGCTGACCTAATCTAAATTCAAGCGAAATGATTTAGTATGTAATAACAACTCTATATAGATATCTCTAACATACGTTCGGATTTCCGAAGCTTGACAACTAAAGCCGAAGCGCATTATTTAAATAGTTCTACTGTACAAAGGTGGATTTAATGCCACATGCATTCTCTACCAGACAACCTAACTTCATTTGAAAGAATAATTAAATGGGATACTTAATAAAAATAATTTACTTCTTTTTATTCATTTACAATTAAATGAATAAAAAATCATTTACTAAACATTTGCAATTACATTTGAACCTAACTTTAGGTGGCATGACATATACATAATAACACAAGCAATAAAATCTGTCTAGATCCAATGGATAAACCGCTCGACCCGGAGGTTGTATAGTACTACTTATATAGTAATACTTAAATAGTAGTAATAATTATGCACTTCGGCTATATTTGTCAAGCTTCAGAAATCCGTATGTTATTACACATTTAATCATTTCGCTTGAATTTAGATTAGGTCAGCCAATTTAAAAATAAAAGTGTTAAGTGCAAAAAAAGCAAAAAGTGTAAGGTTGAAGCGCATAATTTAAATAGTACTACTGTACTTATATAAATGATACTCTTGAATCCCGATATCATGCAAACTGGGAATTGGAATCGGATTTAAGTCATTTTGTACTCTTGAACACAATACTAGTGAATTATTAACATTTAGTCAATAGTAACAGTAAAAGTTCTGCGATATTGACAACATTTAGGCATAGGACCAAGATGACATACCACGCAATTTGCAGGACAATGTGAGTGGTAAATAGTAAGCTATGCAGATGTCAGCTAACCAATAAAAAATTGGCTGGTTAGTAATTATATTTCATTACCTTGTATAGGTACTTATGATACATGTTAGAGAGATGACTCCCTTACAAAACCATATATTTAGTAGGACAAATATTTTTTTTACATTAATGAGATAATTATCTCGTTAATTAACAAAAAAAACATGAGATATAAAGTAGTGCTAGTTACTTCTTGTTACTCTCGCTATATATTTGTAAAATAATAAAAATAAATAATTTTCGCAACGCACTATTACCATCTTTGCTGTCTCTAGACGGCGTGAATTTCTTACCATCAGGAAATCCGTCTGCTTGTTTGCCTTCCTATATCATAAAAAAATGAAATTTTGTTTAGTTTCAGGTTTCAGCGTTCGGCAAAAAATTTAAACCGCGGGTAACAGCTAGTACTGTAGATATCTGAACATCGAATTTCATCTTAATCGGTTCAGCGGTTTAGCCATGAAAGCATAATAGACAGACAGGCAGATTATGGATTTATAATATGTATAGTATATTAGTATTACGTGGTACAATCCATGGCATAACTTTGCTCGGTCTTTGGTCGGTTTTGTCGGTTCAAATTAACGACAAAACGTTGGAAAAAACATACTCCCTTGAATCCTGACATACATGAATAAAATCTTAAATTTCGTGTTTCTTTCCATAAGTCTCACGTCAGCATTTTCAATTTTAAGTTGCAAAAACTCTTTACGAAACTTAAGTCCGGTCGAAGGTACTTTAGACTTTACTGTAAAACGACGCAATAAATAAATTAATCCAGTCCTCATTTGCAGTAGAGATAACCTCTTCCCTAGACCTAGATTAGAGACCTTCCCTAGAGATTTAATATTGATCCCAAAAACAGCAGCACCGAAAGCCGCGCAGCTGAAAGTAGTCAGTAGTTCATATAAATCAGTTTTGAGATTATCTTCTTCCAAATAATTTACGAAATCTTGAGCACTTTTGTCAAAAATATAGAACATAGATTTTAATTTGGACATCGTGAAAAGAGGACTCATGTAATGTCTAACAAGTTTCCACCTATTACCAATTTGAAAAATAACATTATCAGCCAACAAATCAGATTCACTTTTCGCCATTCCTCTGTCATTAAAAGAGTTGATGTCTGTAACGAAGATGTGTTTGATATTTTCTCGGTTTAATACCAAAAGGGCCGGAGATCCTATAGATCCTAGATCAATAACAGGTTCATTTGGGTACATCTGGTAAACTCTGTCTATATGTTCAAAAAACGGCTTCTTACCAATGAAAAAGTTCCAAAACGGACCTACTACCTTATTTTCTAGATGAAAAGCCACGCCTCGTTTCTCCTAATACATTTCATTAGATTTTCCATATAAATATATAGAAAACCATATCAAACTACACAGGAGTACCAAGACCAACATTTTTTGCAAAACACTAACTTAAAACTTAGTAATTTGCTTAATAATAATGAAGTAGGTACCTATTTACAGAGACTAGTGCTTGACTCAAATTTGCATTACGACAAAAACCGAAACCGAATTTCAAATTTTACACAAATATCACACCAATATAAAATTCCCTAATCCGAATCGAAAACTTCAGTTGGAATAGTGGTTGCGACGCCGATATTTAGGTATATCTACCGAAATCATTTTCATGTATAAATACATAAACTAAAATGCTCAGAAATGGTGGTTACTGTCAAGTGGGTCTGTTTGTTATTTCCTGTACCGTTTTCTATGGTTTCAACCACAATTGTACTGCATACCAAGATCAATGTGCTGTTCCACAGTATTAAGTGCTGTATTTAAATAAACACTAACTTTTTTCAAAATTATAAAAAACACTGCATCTCAGACTCTTCTGCCGTTTGAGCTGCTGGCCTTTTTTTCTTTTTTATAAAATATACATGTTTAATAAAATATAAATATTTTATTAATATACCAAAGCTTGTAATATACCAAAATGCCAAATCCCCGCCAACACTTCTACGAAATTAAAAAAAAACGGAACCGAAACTGCAGCCAAACACTAATTTTATGTTGTTTTGTATGAATTTATATGCATAATATGCAACCAAACAAACTTTTAAATGTTAATTACATAATGGCTTTAAAATTTAAATTAATGTAAACACACCAATGTACTTATTTAATAAACAACTTAAATATTTAACCTACCTTCCCGAACGCTAGAACCTCAAACTGAACAAAATATTTTTACAAATATTGTAAAAATATTCTTTGACAGTAACTAGTAACTAAAAGTAAAAGTAACTAAAACTATTTTAGGATCGCTGTTTTTAAACGTTTTAAAATGAACAGTTAGCATTGCTTGTGTTATGGGTATTAGTCAACGGTACTAATAAATTGAAATACTTAAATAAATATCAGAATACATTTAACAAACAGCCAGATTCTGAAATACAAACATCTAAATGTTCATCACACAAATTCCTGCCCCCGTCTGGAATCGAACCCAAGCTTTGCGGTTGGTTAGTAGAGTTAGGCGTGTAGGGCCTCGACCAACGACGCGGTATCATGTTCTAGGCGAGGAGCCAGTAGACTTCCACAATAGGTCTTAAATCCTGGCCTTTTACTATGGTATCTATAGGCCATGACCTCTCACTGTCAGATTCGTGTACTTATTTACCGTCTAATCACATAAAAAACGTAAAATGTGTGGAATTTGAGCTTGTGAACAAAGCCACGTACTCTATATAGCTATTTAAATATTAGCTTATATTTTATAACTATGTTATGTTTATTATGAATGAATGAAGGAATACACTTTATTATGCACCAAAATTAACAAAATAATATTTAGGTGAGGTCCACAGAGGCGGTCTTATCGCTTCAGAGCGATATCTGCCAGACAACCTTAACTATGAACTATTAAGTAATGCACATTTATTAGTAAAAGACATAAGTCATACCGTAGATTAATAAATAACATTCTTAAGACACTCCAACTTAATTAACAAACAAAAAATGCAGAATCAACTACATTAATAGAGAACTAGCTGTTTGCCAGCATCTTTGTCAGCGTAGAATAGTTACAATTTTATAGAAACTTTCATCCCCAATTAGAGTCCTTTGGGGCCGAAGTTCATTTTCTAAAAATGTTTGAAAGCGAATAACTAGTTATACATGTATATCAAATTTCGTTAAAAACGGTTTGGCGGCTTAGCCATAAAAGAGCAACAAACAAACATATAGATATACAGATTTTCGCATCTATAATATCAAGATATAGATTGAAACATATGCATCTAAGCAAGATCCATACTAATATTCTTCCGTATTGAAAGTGAAATTTTAAAAAAATGATTTTAGAAATTGTGTGAGCGTGTGTATGCGCATTTACGTAGTAAATAATATGAGAACATAATATGCATACAAATACACCTTTACAAAGTTTTTGACTGTGGCGACAAATGTAGGTAACATACCTACCATGTAAATGTCAATAATAAAAGGTAAATCTGTGCATTGACGATATTTAAAAAATAGGCGCAGGCGACTAAAAATGAGAAACTGGACACATTATTTGCATTTTTAACCGACTGAAAAAAAAGGAGGAGATTGAGAACCTCAATTTTTCGACTGTATGTTTTTTTTAAGTTACTTTGCCCCTTTCTGGGGCCGGCTAAAACCTTTAGGCAATGCTTCCATGTCTTCCGTATTCATAAATTCTTTTTAACAGTCATGAGTCATTATATAGAAAGTCATTTCAGGGTGTTGAGTAAAGCGGTGGCGTCGTTACTGAACCTCATTTAGTGAGATTTGGCGGCAGCGAGGAAATATGCGATACACTATTTTCTTCATAATTATTTAAACTGTACACTTTAACTGAACAAAATTAAACTAACTGCTACCAAAATTTACTAATTTTATTCATTATTTACATAAAGTTCAATAATTACGAAAAAACTACGACCATCTTCTTTCACGATGGCGCCAAAACTCCTCCTTGTCTATATTTATTGTATTCCGTCAAAAACAAACCGATTTTGAAGGTTCTTTTTTAGAAAGGACTTGATTCCGAGGTGGCCCCATATAAATATTATCATGATCCGAATATGCGCGTAGCATCGGCGGATTTTTGTTGCTCATTACCAAAGAGTAGAGCAAAAAAAATAGAAAGGCGCCTTAACATTAAAATCGTCAAGTATGGAAAGTGGGGCCTCTAGTTGTTGTCATACGAAATTTTAGCGTTAAAATGCCACTAGTCCTCTATTCTTAATAGTGATATCGTGATCTTCAGTCACTGTAGGCCGCATGAGGAAATGTGCCCGGCACAGTGGGCGTTGCTCGATACAAAATGTATGAAAGAGATTTAGGCGGATTATTACGGTGCGATGCACCCCGTCCCGGCCCGTCCAAATAGACGCTATCCTTTAGATCAGGGTTTCTCAAACTTTTAGCTCCACGTATCCCTGCTAAAGATTCCATGTTACAGCGAACCTCTGCAAAAAAATGAAAGTAACTAATTAAGTCCCCCTCAAAAAAAACAATGAAGTTGATTATTCACAAGAATTATGTTTTTATTTCATCAAAAGGTAACAATTAAGTGCGAAAAGAAATATTTTTTACTACCATTAATGTGATGGGTGTGCTTCTTTTCTGTCAATTTTAGGAGTGATTTTGGATAATTTTAACTTTAATTCTGACTTGGCATCAAGTCAATTTCTGTATTTAGCGCCACCATATGTAACGCACGTGCCTGTTACTTGCCAATCATCATAGCACCATAACGTAAATTTTGTCGCGTACCCCTTGCTGTCGAATGGCGAACCCCTAGGGGTTCACATACCCGACTTTGCGAAACGCTGCTTTAGATGGATGTAGCTTACATTCCACGATCAAATCGCTCGGATTTTGTATAGGTAGGTAGGGTTTGATATAGGTTTAGCGTGATCAAGTATCGAAAACTCTTCGAAAAAATATTTTATATTACAGTAGATAGGACAGGCACCTTTCACACCAAGCATCACTGATGTCTCTTTAGTGTTTCTAAGGAGACGCGTCTGCTTATGAATGAATGAACTCTTTTGTTGTGCAAAATTAATCTTACTACAAAATAAGTGGAATTAAATATTTTATATCCATTCAGTTTAAAGACAGAAAAAAATTCACCCCAAACAGCATTTGAATCTTTGTAACCTTTCGTCTCAATCCTACTATTGCTCTAACCATTTAAGCTACTGAAGATTTCTTTTTCCTTATTTATAATTTATAGAAATTTAACCCAAGCACAGGGCAAATGCTAAAATAAAAATACATTGAAATATTATATTTGTCTCATCGCATATTACAATGTATATCACATTTATGTATAGTGTCATACCCTAAGGTTGCCTGGAAGAGATCCCTGATTGGGCGATAAGGCCGCCTTTGTGTATCTTATAGTTCAAGTTTTAATTGTATTTTTTTTCTATGTATTTGGTGCACAATAGGGAGGTACTGTATTGTAGTCACCTTTCTTCACGCCAACAATATATTATGTAATAGGAACGTCGCAAGTCTACCAGCTAGTTCATCGTCTGAACCGGAACATGACAATGCCAAACAATGTCATTATGGCAACAGAAGTAGGCTGGACGATAAGCTATGCGTATAAAGACAGTTGTAGTCTACTTGAAGACTTCGGGTCAAAATTAGTTTATTATTTTCCCCGATAGCTTAAGCGTGTGAGGATGTGACGACCCTATCGCCCTGATAGTGGTATTCATTCAGGGTAAGCAATAGCTATAGAAATTTTAGCTAAAAATACCAGTTCTAGTTTAATTTTGAAACGTATTTACCACAAACTAATAGTTAGAGATACTATGTTGTTGGGGTTGCCTGGAAAGATCGCTAACTTGGCGATAAGGCCGCCTTTGTGTATCTTATAATTTAAGTTTTATTTGATGTATTTTTTTATGATAATGGAAAGAAAACAAGCAGACGGATTTCCTGATGTTTGAAATTCACGCCGCCTAGAGACACCAAAGGTGTAAATGGATGTTAGGCCTCGAGCAAAAGTAAGTTTACCGGCTACCTAGCCCTCCGAACCGGAACACGTCAACGCCGTTATGGCGGCAGGAATAGGTAAGGCGGTGGTACCATCCCAGGCGGGTCGCTGCGAAACTCTACCACCTAGTAGGATGTCACCGTGTTAGTAACGGTAAACCTGTGCTCGCCTTTTACGAGCTGACTGGCAGGAAGGCAGATGGTACACAATTAAGAGTTATTGTATTGTATGTATTTACCTTTACCACAAAATGTCATTTGCTTTACGTGACACATAATCATTGATATTATCAGAGATTAGTAATATGGTCTTTGATAATATTAATAATTACAAAAAGTTTTTTGTACGATCTGAATTAGTGTATAATTACCGGTCCAAAATTACCGGGCGCAAGTTTAACTAGGCACCTTTTTTGAAAACAGTTCTTACAGTTCACTTTTTATATACATTCACTCACTTATCTAAAATATTTTTCGTCTAAATATCATAAAAAAATCACACGCACACAAACAAAACTGAGGCACAGCTAGTTTCAGTTTTTCCCCACGTGTACGTCACGGCGCCACAAAATAGTTACCTAATTTTTTATGATAATATTAAAAGGCAAACAAGCAGACGGATTTCCTGACGGTAAGAAATTCACGCCGCTCAGGCCTCATTCATTCTGGCCTCAGGCTGGCGACTCCAGCCTCCAGTCAGGCTTTGAACAAATGTAAGTTAACCGACTAACTTAGCCTCTTAACCGGAACATGTCAACGGCAAGAGCTGACGTTATGGCGGTAGCTCTATTCGCCTTTTACGAGCTGACAGGAAGGCATATCAAATATTCTGCAAAGGAGCCCGGACCAACATTAGGGCTAGAGTATTGTAGTCTTTGATTAGGGCTAATTAACGGGGCTGACTTATTCATAGATGGCTTGAATATTAATCGGTTTAGTTTATGACATGAATCTGAGTTAATTTAAAATGTTTTTGCGTATGATTGTACTCGTACAGATTGCATACGCTTTGCAATCTGTTGAGTAAGCAATGCTTATCTGTATATGCTCCACGCACGCCACTGGCAACTAGGTGGTAGAGAGCTGTGTAGCATCTCCTTGGATTGGTATAATGCTTTACCTACTCTTGCGAAAACTTCTTATCATTGAAAAAACTCCGATGCCAAAGGACTGACACTCAAGAAGAAGAAAATGTCTTGTTTTTTCAATTTTATAATAAAAATTATATATTATAATAACATTGCTTGAGATTGGATACGCTCCCGGTTGGCGGTAGACTTGTCACCTATCACATAGTGGGTCTTTGTGTCTTCAGCTAGTCGTGGATGCCCTAGAGCTACCTCTACCTACGACTTCTGGGATACGGGCGTGAAGACACATTATCATAGAAAAAAAATGACTGATTTTATTCGGTTTATATTCCCTATTGAGGATAGCAGATAAAATCACTACACAAGTATAAAATAAAGTCACTTCCTTTGTTCCTGTATCCGTTTGTACGCTTAAATCTTTAAAACAACGCAACGGATTTTGCTGCAGTTTTTAATAGATAAAGTAATTGAAGGGAAAAGTTTTTATGTATATTTTTTACCCGTGCGAAGCCGAGAAGGGCCGCTAGTAGAAAATAAAACAATTATATATTTGTTCATAATTTATTATATTTACAATTTACAATACGTAAAATGTATCCCAAGTACCCAATACAAAGCACCAATCAAATCATTTTCCTTATCATATAGTTCAATATTCCACCGTTTCTAAAGTAGGTTAGATCCACTTCCGTGTCGAAGCGGACTTTCACTTGGAAGGGCTTGCCATTGTCTACCTGCGATAAGAAAAAGCAGTTATAAATCACATATCGTCGCCTCTGTGGTCTAGCGGTCCAAATGTTGGACTTGACTTCATGAGGTCCCGGGTTCGAATCCCGGATCGGGCAACAAAAAGAAAATGTGGTATTTCCAATTTTCTAATAATAAAAATGTTGCTCGGGATTGGATATGTTCCCGGTTGGCAATAGGTTTGCCACCTATCACATTGTGGAACTTAGTGTCTTCGACTAGTCGTGGGTGCCCTGGTTGTGCCTTTGCCTGCATCTTTAGGGATATGGGCGTGAAGATACTTACTTATAAATCACACAATAAACATTTTTATCTTTCTTGTATATAAGAATCAATTGCTATTCGTTAGTCTCACTAAAACTCGAGAGCAATTAGTCCGATTCAGCTAATTTTGATTTTGAACGATTTTTGGAAATCCAGTTAAGGTTTAAAAGGAAAAACAATATTTGAAGTTTCTCATACAAACAGAGCGTTTAGAACGAAGTTCGCCGGGACAGCTAGTAATAAATAAACATCCCTGGATAAGTCACAGAAATTGAATCTTACCAAAGTTAGCAAATTATATTATGCTGGTGTTATGGGTCAATGATTTTAATACATAGAAATACTTAAAAAGATACCAGAATAAATGTAACAAAATACCTGGAAATGCAGACATCTAAATTCATCTGACTAATGCCTGCCCCTGTCGGGAGTCGAACCCGAGTCTCGCGGTTAGGCAGTGAAGCTAGGCGTGTAAGCTAGCCCCTCGACCACTCGATCAACGTGGCGGTCAAATAAAGAATATGTCGAATTTTGGCGGGCTCCAATAGACACATAAGCATACACAGATATACACACAATATGTACACACAGACAAGTCAAACTTAATACGCCCCTCTCATTTCCGTGAGGGATAAAAAATAAAACAAAATAAATCTTATAATTGATTAAAAAAATGTGTGTGTTCAAAGGGATTCGAGAATAGTTCTGATTCACAATTTGGGCCACTGGAAAATGTTTTTTTTTAATTTGTAAATATTATCCCTGATTTTGGAATGTTAAAGATTGGATCCAGCAGACTGCTCTACTATTGGAGCGTCAAATATTTTTAGTAGCTGTTAAAGTCGAGTGATAAGAAGTTTGTTAGTGTAATTATAAATTACCTGAACTGTGAGTAGATGCTGTGGTGCCACATCCTCCGGAACGGCTATGGAGTATTTTTCAGCGCCAGTCAGCCCCAAGCTATCTGCGTTCTCGCCAGGAAGAAATTCCAGAGGCATGATCCCCATACCCACTAAGTTTGAACGGTGAATCCTCTCAAACGACTCCGCTATTACCGCGCGGATACCCTAAGACAAAATACTAATGTCATTCAATCCCTCAAAAGACCTCCAGAATATTATGGATATAACTAAAAATATTTTCGGGTAACCAATTATGAAGATTTGAAATTACTAGTGGTCGCCTATTGGTCGGAATTCGACCATAATAAATTTTAATATCTTGTTGATAAGAACGCCATCTTCATTTCTCAAGACCAACTACTTTATTTCCAAACTTTTTAGTGCGCCATCTGTGATCTTTTATCGTAATCATCAACATAATATTTGTTTGTGCGTGTCAAATGCACCATGCATGTTTTATATATTGATTTAATGTACTTTGTAAGCATTATTATTGGAAAATATTAGCATTCTGCACTTCTCCTACACATAAAATATAAGTGTGCCAAATTTTTTTGCTCCTGCGTCCGCGCAATTTTCGTAAATAGGGGTCCAAAGTTTTGACATCACGTATTAATACATAAACTTTTAAATTGGAACTGCCTTGTCGAGTTAAAAATTTAGAAGACTTGTATATTTTCAGAACTAAGACCTCTGCCAGAGGATAGCGTATAGCATCGATGGTGTCTATAGGCCAAGGTTGTCTCTTAATCGCCTGGATTGGCACCACCACCACTTCTTTTTACTCCTACCGCCATAACGTCATCACTTGCCGTTGACGTGTTCCGGTTCGGAAGATAAAGTAGCCGGTACATTTACTTATACTCCACATCTAACATCGCGGCCTTAGGTTGGCAGCGCACCATTACCATCTTTGGTGTCTCTAGGTGGCGTAAATTTCTTAACATTAGGAAACCCACATGCTTGTTTGCCTTCCGGTATATCATAAAAATACCATCAGGACAGTGTAAATGGTTAAAAATGTGTCTTATAGCATAGAACGTAATATTATTATACATGCAAATTTTATACTATATAAATTAAGGCATAGACATCGACCACACTCGTATGGTGGATGGGTATAGAACGTGGCCGGTGGCATAGATGCGTTTTGTGGCATAGAGCGTGGCTTAGATGGACGCATCATTATGGCATACAATGTGGCAAAGATGCGTCTTATTGCATATGTAAAAGCATGTGGGACCCGAAGTTGAACGTAAAAAAAGCGCGACAATGAAGCTATTATTGTCTTAACTATCAATGTCAGAAAATACAGACTCTCTAACTATAAACTATAGACGCCGCCATTTTGCTCTGACGTCACCGTCACGCGACATGCGACACATAGACCAAAAAAATGGAGACGATGTAATAAAAGTTTCACTTTAAAACACAAAAACTACTTACTAATAAGAAAGGTCCCTTTGCTGCCCAATCTCGGCTCGATCCAGATCCGTAATCTTTACCGACGATCGCGATGAGGGGTACGTTTTCTTTAGCATATCTGAAAAAAATACATATTTGTGCAATTTTAATTTACTACATATAGACTGATCTTTTTTTTTTAATATAATATTGGAAGGCAAACAAGCAGACGTATTTCCTGATGCTAAGAAATTCACGTCGCCTAGAGACACCAAAGGTGGTAATGGTGCGTTGCCAACCTGAGGCCGGGATGTAAGGCCTCGAGCAAAAAATTCAGTTTACCGGCTACCTTACCCTCCAACCGGAACACGTCAACAGCAAGCATTGACGTTATAGCGGCAGGAATAGCTAAGGCGGTGGTACCAATCCGGGCGCGTCGCTGCGACACTCTACCACCTAGTAAATGATCTACAAGAAATTTAAAAATGTTTTATTTTTATACCAGCTGTCTGTTCTGGCTTCGCTCGTATACTTACTTGATCATAAATTGAGATGTAAGCTATCCTATCTTTCTTAATAATCTTATCTTTCTTAATTATCTTTATAAAACTGCACAAGGTGTGCAAATTTGATTGACATCGGTTAAGTAGCTCAGGAGTCCATCGCGGACAAACAACGTAACACGTATTTTATACATACATACATATCTTCACGCCAAGTCTCTTACGGAGTAGGTAGAGAATATCGAGTGCCAGACCTCAATTTATACATATTAAGATAAATAACTTGTTCTTGTTTTCCAACTTTGTAACGGAAATTATCCTATATTTTGCATATAAAATTTTTACGATTTTTTTTATATTTATAAAGTCAATAAATAATATCAATTAATAAAATTTAAAATATGTACTTAATACGCGATTTAGTTGCGGCGGCAATTTGGGTTAAGGGCATTGATTTACAGCCAATATTAGTAACCTATCTAAGATTAGAGATTGTGCTATTTTAGATCAGTTGCCAGGTATTTTGAAATAATTAACAAAAATATCTTAGCAACAAAATTCTTGGCCTGTCTTTATCTGTACATACGTTATTAATATTCACCATTAATCAAAGACGAAAACATTAAGCGCAATTAATTGTATTGGTGGTAATTTTGTAACTATTATTATTAGTTTTAAGAACTAAACTAATTTTAACTTATCGCTATCTTCTTTTAACGAAAGTAATAGAAAGAGATAACACACATTTTGTGCTATCAGATTGGTTTGTACATGACATTTTAAAAACTTTTAATCTTTTCGTCGGAAAACGTAGATTGAAAATGTTACAAGAAGTCAATCTGAAATGTCTTAAATGCTCCATTTCTTTTATTTCTGTTTCATTGGATAAAGATAGCATTTATCTATACATATAATAAATCTGTAGAAGAGTCAATTCTGTACATTGAAAATATTGAAAAAATAAATACCAATGTTACTGGATCGATACCAAACCCAAATATGTGATTAAACATTTTTTGTCTGTCTGTGTGTCTGTATGTTCAGGCATCACGTGAAAACGAACGGTTCGATTTCGATGAAACTTGGTATAATTATCCCTTATCCTGGTCATAAAATAGGATACTTTTTATCCTGACAAATACGTAGCAAAAAAAATTTAATTTTTCAGTTTTATCAAGCGAATACTGACAAAAAATTAAGTTTAATTTGTGAACTAGAATACTACCATTATTTTTAACATATATGTATATTTTTCATATATGTATGATTTTGCTATTTTTCTTTTTTTTTGAACTAAGTCGTGTTACAATATTCCACCGAATTTCTCAATTGGAAATGGGTAATAGTTTATTGTCTTTTGTGCAAACCCTCGTTAGCAAATATTTTTATTTATTTAGGAGTAATACTACGAAAAACCGACATTTTTACCAAATTTAAAGTCTATATATACAAAATCATATTATATTAATACGTGACTATATACTAATTTTAACTCGCATGATGTATTAGGTGTATTCTGTGATCTCTCTAAGGCTTTCGACTGTGGTCATCATGATACTTTAATCAGGAAATTACGCTATTACGGAATTAAGAACAAAGCCCTTGATGTCATGATCTCATACTTAAACAATAGAGTTCAGAGGGTTAAAATAAATGGTAAAACTTCTTCGGGTTCTGCGGTTACGATTGGCGTACCGCAGGGCTCTATTCTTGGTCCATTTTTGTTTCTTGTATATATAAACGACTTACCTTATTACATAAGGGATACCCACGATATTGTTTTGTTCGCGGATGACACTTCACTTATATTTAAAGTGAAAAGGCAATTGGTAAGTAAAAAAGGTAAGTAAGTAAAGGTAAGTTTGGCGAAGTGAGCAATGCGATATCCAAAGTTGTACATTGATTCACGGTTAACAATCTTCTTTTAAATGGTAATAAGACGAAATGTATAAGATCTTCAATGCCCAATGTTAGGCTAGTAGATTCCAATGTACAATTAAATGGATCTAATCTGGATCTGGTTGAATCCACTGTCTTTTTAGGCATCACAATTGGTAATAAATTACAATGGGGCCCTCATATTGAGAAACTGGCAAATAGGCTTAGTTCAGCAGCATTTGCAGTTAAAAAAATACGAACATTAAGGCTGGAAACAGTGCTCGACCGTCGGTCGGCGTAGCTGTATCTATGCAAGTCAAAGAATGCGCACATTGCTACGCTGACAGTACGCGCCACATTTGGTACGCGCGTACGTTCGGTCGAGCCGTCGGCCCGGCCCGTCAGTCGCGCGTACATCGGTCGGCCGACGAGCTAAGAGATTGTATGAATGCGTTCAGTGCTTCGCTGAGGCAGCAACCGACCGTACGCGCGTATGTACACTCAAGGCGAAAATGAATATCGACACAGAGCGCCTTATTACTGAAATACGGCTTCGTCCTGCAATATGGGATTTATCTTCACCATTTTATAAAGACCGTGATGCTAAAATAAGTGCTTGGCAAGAAATTTGCAAGGAATTATTTCCGGATTTCGACGATAAATTTGACAGTGAGAAAAAGGATATAGGTAAGTAAATTAAACGTCATTATTGTGGGATAATTTGATTTAATTAAAAAATACAAGCATCTTGCCACGGTACACTACCGACAGGAGAAACGAAATAGTTAGCAAATTTGTCCCGTATTGCGTCTCCTGATCTGACATTACTGTTCCTACTAGGAGTAAGGTCGTCAAAGCCTACAACAGTTAGTGTATCTCGTATTCTGTACCCGTCTCTTTGTCGAATGTAGTTATGTAAAACACA
>NJDD01000569.1:22221-40866 GCA_002245505.1 Calephelis nemesis
CTTCTATCGTGTGTGAATCGCCCACACACACCTTTTTTATTTTAATACAGACTTAATTTAAATGAGCAAAAAATGGAAATGGTTTACCTAAAATTAGAATTTATGAATATGAATGAATTAGATATTAACGTTTATTTTTACAAAATGAGATACTGATCTCTAACAAGCACGTGGTTACACCTAAATCATTTTTGCCAAACATCCTTTAACTGCAGAAAGACCGACGCCGAACACAAGCATACACAAATAGCACATTCGTTGGAATTGATTGCTTGTATTCACTGTTTGCCATCTGTGTGCCAAGTGCTCAATACATTAAACATTAAAAACAAACAATCGACTCTGTGGTCTAGTGGTCCAGGTGTTGGACTTGACTTCTTGAGATCCCGGGTTCGATTCCCGGGTTGGGCAACATAAAGAAAACGCGGTTTTTCCGATTTTCTAATAAGAAAATGTTGCTTGGGATTAGATATGTGTCCGGTTGGCGATAGACTTGCTTGCTTTACTTTTTTTTACTATTAAAAGCAAACTACACAAATAGGCCGCAAGTTGGTGTTTTTTGTTTGTGTTCATTGTTTGATGTATGTTCGCCAAGCATGTGGATGCGCGCCATTAGAATAAACTATCGCTTTAAATTTTCAGTTGTTTTTCTCTATACTTAGTTATCACGCAAAACAATAACCCTTTTTGATTTGTTTTATTCATATTGTGAAGCTTAAGGACCAAAATATCTTAGAAAAAAAAAGAGAACACAACAACAGATTAAATTAAATTAGAAACAAATTGATTTATGGATGGACAGTCTCAATGTCTCAATGAATGTCAATCTTGACATTTAGTTGTCTATGTGTCATTCTGTTAAAAGTTGGTTAATAATATGGACAGTTACTTTACTCTTTGGTAAATAATACGAGAGTCTACCTTTATTTGCCAGAAACATAGAAATAGGAATAAATTAGAAGTCAATGGTCAGACAGTATTAGCTTTAATCTGAGGGTACATAGATGAGATTGGCTTCTATACCTGACCATGCCTGACCATGGAGGATAGAGGTAAGGAGAACCGTCTCCGTGTATGAAAAGTGTCCGTCTGAATGCTATAAATTAGGGCGGCGCCACAGTAGCAGCTGAGTAATTTTTAAAGGAAGCGCCAAAAGTTATTAGAGTAGGATAGAAAAATGAACAAGGAAAGAAAAACTTCCGCTTTGTTATGGCGCACTTTTTAAACTACGCATAAAATCGGAAACATTATATTTTTTTACGTATCATAATTCAACGTTTAATTAGTAAATACTCAATAAACAAATATATAAGTAAAATAAAAAAATTATATGTTTATAATTAGAGATCAAAGTTCATGAAAACAAGAATGAAAAAAAAATAACTTATTTCTTATATAATTATTGTTATTTCAAGCTTATAGCTGGACACTTTTTCAGTTTGTCCCCCATGCAAGTTAGTTCTCCTTACCTCTATCCTCCATGTACCTGACTAATATTTTGTCAGAAGTCATTGCACTAACTAAACTATCCAATAGATGACACTGTGCACTTTTATATCGCGCTTGTGGTAGTACACTTTAGAGTCAAATAAAAGTGTAGTAAACATGAACCAACCATCACTGTGAGTAGTTCGTAGCATACAGCCGTGTTTAAACGGTGTAATTTTTGAAAGTACCTGAATTTAGCAGGTTCTTGAGATTCAAATTTCAACTTAAAAGGTGAAAAGTGTCAAAACTAGTTACGAAACTAGAGATTACCAAAGGTGGTAATGGTGCGCTGCCAACCTGAGGCTGGGATGTTAGGCCTTGAGCAAAAGTAAGTTTATCGGCTACCTTACCCTCCAAACCGGAACACGTCATGACGTTATGGCGGCAGGATAGGTAAGGCTGTGGTACCAATCCGGGTGAGTCGCTGCGAAACTCTACCACCTAGTCAGATGTCACGGTGTTAGTGATGGTAAGCCTATGCTCGCCTTTTACGAGCTGCCTGGCAGGAAGGCAGCTGGTCTATTCTGAAAAGGACCAACACGGGGTGTTATTACGAATAATAGATACGTTTTATCTAGAGGATAAGTACCAATAGTTAAATGTCGATATTTACTTTTAAGGATTTGGAAAGTTAATGCATTAGTTGCATTGATGAGTCTAATGAGTCTGATACACATTGTTTATTGTTGGACATTCATTAGTCGATCAAAAGACATCCCATGATTTTTATAGGTAATACAGCGAAGAAGCGCGCACCTATAGACACCGTAGATATCGTATCGCAATATATTTAATAGAAACGATATCAATATATATATTTTATTGCACGACCGCCTCGTTGGTCGAGTGGCTAGCGTACACGCCTAACTATACTGACCAAACGTGAGGCTTGGGTTCGATTCTCGACGGGGGCAGACATTTGTGCGATGAACATTTAGATGTCAGCATTTCCGGGTCTGGGTGCTTATTACATTTATTCTGGTATTTATTTAAGTATTTCTATGTAGTAGTATCGTTAACTAACACCCATAACACAACCATATCATTTGCTTACTTTGGGGTTAGATTCAATTTGTGTAACTTGTCCGGCAACATTTATTTATTTATTTATTCATAATAAAATATTCGAAGACTGTATACTTTACTCCCTGACACGAAATTGATTAGGCTAAATTATGCCAGTTTTGGTTTTCTACTTTGTGGTGTAGTGCTGAACAAAATAGCCCTTATATCTTTCCAAAGGTTACTCAATATGTTATGTATATTAAAGAGCTCATAATAAGGACTATAAGAAACTATACACTTATTATAAGCATTTAGACAATAAGAAAAATACCATGTGACTACTTATTTAGTACATTTTATTCTGTTAAGTTGTTTTCAATCAGTAAACATTTTAATTTACCTGGTCACAAAACTCTAACTCGGATTATCGCTTTTTTGCCAATTTACCTTCAAACCAGTTGAATAAAGCTCATCTTTTTGCTGTCAAAAGATAAATTTTCAATCATGAAACACTAACAACAAGGGTAAACCTAGACGACCCTTGTTCCAAGACGGACAGAGCGGTCAAGGAGTTGAACCTTCACTTATTCCGGTCTATCCTCAAGAATAATTGGGACGTCTTACACTGACTGCGGTTGCCAGACAAGCGGATATTAATTAGTTTATTTTGGACTGACCAATTCGTTACGTTGCGCCTTCCCCTTAAGAGTTATTTGGTGGATGTTTATACTGATGATACAAATTCGTACAAATTTGTCCAAATAATATTTTTTTCTATCCATTTTTTTATTAAAGTTGTTGCAAAAAGAGTGTCAGAATAAATTATACAAATTGATGACACCCAAAATCAAATAAAATAAATGGAAGATAGTCAAATATGTAAAAGTTAAATATTAAAAAAAAAATACAAATATTTGAAGTGAAACCAGTATATAATAATACTAAGTAACTTACGGCTGTACGCAGAGATGTTAATCATCATTTAATCAGACAAGTATCTTGAACTTAATGGAAATTCCTGCCCCTGTCAAGAACCAAATTCGAGCCTCTTTTTTTTTGTTTGATCCAAAAACGTACAAGCCCACGGTTCTTATCAAACAAGCATAGTGTCTCTACTGTGGCCTCCTTGATATCCTGTGGCCAATAATGAAAAAAAAATCTTTCAGAAAATTATTTCATTAGTCCAATTTTTTATAACTTAAATGAAAAAAAAAAATGAAATAATATTCGTATTTTTTCTGTTATTCGAAAATGTTATCTGGGAATATCAATGTACAAAAACTTCTTTTAGGATTGTATGATATTACATAAAAAGAAGGCTCCACATTAAATTCTTAGTTTTAAAATAATTTGTTTCATTGTAAAACTTTATGTTTTTCATTTCTTGAAGATAATCCATTGTAATACATACGTGAAGAAATTCTTGCATCATCATAGTTGTATCTAAAAGAAGCAGTAATGATCAAACATGTCATTATTTCCTAAACTTTTAATTTTACCACCTATCATGAAAACTTATGAATTTTATATGAGCAAACCAAGATAAAATACGCCCTCTTGATAATAAATCAAGCATTCGACAGCTGATTTATCACCACTTAAATAAATACAAGGTCTAGAATTTTATACAACAACCAGTCACTATATTTACTACATATTTATAGACATAATGGTTACAAAATAGTTTTAAGCATATTTATATATTCTCTAATGGTTTATAAAAATTAAGATAGAAATTTAGAATAGCTGCGATTTACATTTCTTCTGGAATAAGCACGAATTTCCAATGTCAAAGACATTATATTAAAAGGCTAATGCTAAACGCATCCGCGATTCTTAACTAAAAAGATTTATGTCTTGACAGTAATGCACCCCTATATTAAGTGATGTTAATATACATTTTAAAATACCTACTTACTAAATCTTATTCAAACCATTTTTTGTTCAAACAATTTTCGGTGGAAGGTACGGTAATGTATATCATATTATAAAAAAAAAGTTTATTCGGAATAAGAATCATTATACATATAAAAACAGTTTTAGCGCTCTCAACTGCTAAAAAGGAGCGCCCGTGAGAGTGTCCCTCTTAAATTAGTTTTATTGCGAGGTGATAAATTTCCATTTTTTTATTGCTAGGTTGTAGAGCTTTGTGCTTAGATGCTGATGGTGACGACTTGTAGCCGCCCTTCTCCGACTCATAACTGGACATGCAATATCTGCTCTACGCTTATTGTAAATCTTTGGATCGAAAACCAATCCTGAATGTTTCCGGAGTATTGTATGCAGTACAAATAGTCTTCTCACAGAAAGAACATTACAGAGAGAACCTATCTATCTATCTATAGAATCCATCTGTAGGGAACCGAAAGAGTTAAAATGTCATCACCTTTAAAACGGCTCTTTGAGCAACCTCAACCCTAGCCATACGAATTTGTGCTGCGGTAATTTAAACTGGAATACAGTCTGTAATAACCGACTGTACTAGAGAAAAATGAGCAATCTTTAACAAGCTAAAGCCAACGATGCACCGCAATCTTTTAAAAACGTTAATTAATTTATTTACTTTAGGGGTCAGGGATGTTATACTGTGTTCTTTCCAAGACAAGGAAGTATCTAGTGGCTAGATTCTAGCCAAACACCAAGTTACCTAACAGTTGAAGTACGCTCAAGTTTTGGGCAATTGCATTGTGTATACGGTGAGTTACAGGAATGGATATGGAATAAATGAATCTGGTGTTTTATATTACAACAAAACATAAATCTAGTTTTATGTTTTTTTTGTAATATAAAACTAAACCTTAACAGAAACTCTATAGCAACCTATCTCTATAATTATATCAAAATAATATTATGATTCTAGCTGTGACACCTCTAGCCAGTGAGCATAGACTGAATAATAATCTGTATAGTAATAATCATTTAATTTCGAGAAGATTATAAAACTTTTTATGAAATTTAACTAAGCGTTAAAGAATTTTCAGCAGTAATTTTTAATTTCCAGTCTGTAATAAGCTTAATTTGAACGGTAGAAAATCCATTCATTAGCACATTTGCATAATCGCTGGGGGCTGATTAAATTTGTACTAACTGTGAAATCGCTTGCTTACCGTCTGTTAAACAAACACTTGGAAGGAACAATGTTTAGATTAATTATATTAATTAAAAACTTAAATAACAACGGTGTAAAAACTTAAATAACAACGGTGTAAAGCAATGCCTTGTTTTTTTTGATAATAATTCTTAAAAATAGAAGCATTAAACTAATATACTGAAATAAAAATATACATGTCACTCCTAAAATATTTATTTGACTTATATAATATACTGGCTGCCTGTTCCGGCTTCGCTCGGATGGTATTTTTTTTATCATAAATTAAGATGTAAGCTATCCTATATCTCAAGTTGGACCAGACTGCTCACGGTGTGCCAATTTAATTTAAAATCGGTTATGTAGTTTAGAAATCCATCGCGGACAAACATCGTGACATGAGATTTATATATATTAAGGTATTATATACATGTTGTTTATTAGCTGTTCCGGCGAATTTCATTCCATTCCGTTATATGGGGAAAAAATAAATTGTTTTTTCTAATTTCCTCGCATTCTAAAAGGAAACAAAGTATCCTAAGTCCACCTCTTAATTCTAAGCTACCTTCCCACCAATTTTCAGCAAATCGGCTCAGCCGTTCTTAAGTTATAAATAGGTAAACTTACAGGACTTTCTTTTAATAGGTTAATAAACGTTTTTTAAAGTAGAATTTAACAACACGGTTGTTTGTATAGGGGTAGTATATGGATAATAAGAGATAATCTGGGATATAAGGCCGCTTATCTTTAGACCTAATAGATTTATACTTCTATTGAATTTTCCAGAAAATAAAACTAGGGTAAATTAGATGCGTATGTTTTTTGCTTCTTGTCCCAGGGCGATAGAATTATACTCTTTTTGATCGCGTTAAATCTCCTGACTGAACTTATAAGCTGAGTTTTAACTAAATGCAAGCGGAACTGCAAACATAGCATAATATAAAAGCTTCGGTCAAATTATAATAATTACAGAAGTACTATTTAAATTATGCGCTTCGGCTATTTTCGTCAAGCTTCGGAAATCCAAAAGTATTTTTAAGATATACATATATAGAGTTGTTATTACATAATTAATCATTATTAAATTTAGATTAGGGCAGCCAGTTTAAAAATATAAGTGTAAATCCGAAGCGCATAATTTAAATAGCAGTACTGTATATGTATTAAGAGTACTATTCAAGTGGTTTTTTTAAAGCCACTCCACAAAGAAAATACTTCATAGATTATTCATAACAATGGAAAACATAATGAGAAACCAATTGGGTATTGGAGAAGTTTTTATTAGTTACATTTAAAATAAGCGAAGAAAGGTAAGTTCAACCCGGACTCCGGCCACCGCCAACGAGTTATTGAAACTTTTCAGTCATAATAACCTGAGGAGAACACAATTTTCTTGTTGAAATTTAAACGGACTTTAAATTTACATTTTAAAAATGTTAATTTTATTTCATTTACTCATATTTCGCCAAAGTACTAAGCTTTGTATTTTTTCCGTCTTGGTCGTTCTATCACACTTTGCATAACTGCCTGGCAGAAGCGAGTATAGGTTACATGGGTCACTTTTGTGAGGTAAACGCTTATACTTTTCTATTATAGAAAAAAAAGTATCGTCACGCCCATATCCTCGAAGAGGTAGGCAGAGGCACAATCAGAGCACCCACGACTAGCCGAAGATACTAAGTCCCACAATGCGAAAGGTTGCAAGCCTATCGCCAACCGGGCACATATCCAATCCCGAGCAATTTTTTTTTAGAATATTAGAAAAACCAAATTTTCTTATTGTTGACCGACGCGACGTGAGATTCGAACCCGGGACCTCATGCAGTCAAATCCAACTGCTGAACCGCTAGACCACAGAGGCGGTACACTTACTACTATACACTTCACACTTTATTTAATACTGTAAAAAGTGAAACCGGTTGGCTATAATGTAACTTTAGGTATTATATAAAGTGTATAGTGGAAAATTATAAGCATTTACCTCAAAAAAGTGTGTAACAATGGAATTCCACCAAGTTCCGATAATAACAAGTATAGATTCTGTTACATAGGTGATTACCAATAAAACCTCTGGTGGGAGATTTTTGCCATTTGCCTATGCAAAGGAGGATCCACTGCCTCAGCTATTCCTGCCGCCATAATGACAGCATCATGTACATAATGACAACCCGGGCCTCAGCATAGCGACAAATCTATAACCTCTATGGTGTCTATAGGCTACGGCTATCTCTTGACATCAGGTCCGCAAATATGTTTATGCAAATGTAATATAAAATATTTAAACGCAGTTAAACTGCAAAAAACCGACTCTAATTATTTAATTAACACATCACGGTTTGGTCATTTTATTATATTAGCTTATGATTCATAATTCCAAGACTCCATATTTTTTATTAATATCCTAGTAGTTCTGACGTTAATAAGTATCACTCAAAAGCACAGCTCGGATTCATGATTTAAGACTTAATGCTTAACTACAGGTAAATTTTTAACTCTAGACGAAAATGAGGGATGTTACAAATTTCACGTGTATTTGTATGTATGTGTGTGCGTGTCCAGTGTCTGTCTATTTGTGACGTCATAACTTTTGAAAGGTTGGACCGATTAGTTCGAAAGCTAAAGTGATTACGATGACTTATCTACATTGCAAATTGGTTTTTAGAGGCGTATTTAATTTAACGTAGTAGTACAGAAATAGATTACTTTTTCTTAACATAATTTATTTTAATATAATGGAATGTATATCAATTCTATTTTCATTAAAAGATCCAAACAAAGTTTTGTGTAGATTGCTTACCAATTTTCGACAGACAAATGAATTTGAAGCTTGTTAATTAACAAATATCTCCTTGATCCCGTTGGGATAGTGAAGGCGTGACAATGGAAGTTTTAAACTTGTAAAAGATAAGAGAATAGCGTTACGATTAAATTATGTTTTTTAATAGAATAGGTTGTTCTTTTCTTTTTTAGTCACTATCATAATTGTGCGACATGCTTAAGATTGGTACAGGCAAAGTAAGAAAGTTACAATTATGGTGAACTCCTATGAAAAATATCCGAGACAAAAAATAACCTAGTTTTCGCTAAAATCTTATTATGGATGAATGATGTGCCACGTTGATAATCCGTGATGGACTATTAAACTTCTTAAGCGATTTCAATCAAATTTACACACCGTGTTCAGTTGGATCCAACTTAAAAGATAGATGATGAAAAGAAAGAAGATGTTTTAAATGTTTGTCCATTTATTTTATCCTATTTATTGAAGCAGAAGCAGTTCGATAATACAGGGCGATATTTGTATAACAAAGTCCCATTTATTTTGAAATATGAAAATGAAGTAATTTTTTTCCAGTAAGCCCTGGTACTGCTACTTTTATTTGAATTCGCTACAGCTTATGTATTGCACTATACAGAGTGTCAAAAACAACACTTCTTCACTGACCAAATGCCCGCAGGCGTCTATTCGCCAGGGACTACTAAACTTAAGTTGCGGTCACTTTAGGGACTTGTGGGGTGTCATTTTGAGCGACGTGTATAAGTACTACTATTATTAACTCACTTTATGATAAATTATTGTCTATTTAATTAAATCCCCGAATCGTTCTGAATACTTATATTTAATGCTACATTTATCCTGCTTTAAAATGTAAGCTAGCACATCTAAATGTTATAAGTAACATTAAGCACTACAATAATATTCTACTTGGTGTTATAATAATGAGATATAAATCGATGCTTTAGTTCACAGCCAGATTTGTCTGTTACGCTTTTGCGTCTAAACCATTTAACTGATTTTGATCAAATTTGATTAATAATAATAATAAATCATCTTTATTTCACATAAACCTACAAGAGGCACTTGTGACGGGTCTATATAATAATAAATCTACCACCGGATCGGAACGCGGCCGCACACTGAGAAGATGCGGCAAGAAAAGCTTGTCATTTTTTTTCTTATTTTAAAAAAATATTTACAATAATTAATGTAATGATACATTATATATTATAAGAGATTCGCATGAGGAGCAATTAATCCCAAGCAGTCTTATCTCCTAAATATTTAGCAATATTATAATAACCTTTTTGATTTAATTTACATGTAACACATTTTTTAAATTTATTAATTGGAAGCTCTTTCATATAATTGGGAAGTTTATTGTAGAACTATATACATAGGCCCATGAAAGAATGGCTCGCTCTGTGCAGACGTGATACATGCACAGCAAGATTATTTTTATTCAATTTATTGACATTTATTTATTTTATTGACACAATTTCTTTTAAATGAACTTTAATTTCTGTGAACATACATTAAATTTTTATTAAATGGAAAACCCGAGATCAAATGGAGGCCATTTAGCATTCTGATCAGTTTACTGGTTCCTGTGTGAGTGTGAAAAACTAAACATGAAGCAAAACCTTTAAAGATCCTAAAAAATTTAAAAATACAAAATAAAATTTAAACGAATTTTATAAACACCCAAATTAAAAAAAATAAAAGCAACTTCCGGATACCAGCTGTAATAATTCAAACCTTAAATCGAGTTATATACCACACATTATTTACAATTTCAAATAAATACTTTTCTTTATCATTGTGCATAGTGCATAGTAAACATAAAAAGCTTATTTCGATGTTTATAACTAGATATTCAAAGCCCACAATCTAGTAGCCTATCATGTCATACGTAATACAAACATAAACATATGTCATTTAAATGGAATATAGTAAAAAGTAATTTAGGAAGTATCTACATCTACTATGAATGAATCTAAAATGAAATTAAATTCTAAATACAACTATATGAACATCACAACTGATCCCACGAATCAGAGACGAAAAGTCAAAAATAATTACGATAACTTGAAACCATTTCAAACCCCGACTCATAGTATGTTATCTTATAGAAACAAAGTATGTAAAACTATAAACCAGAAATCTCATACTGTGCATCTCAAAAATGAAGACTTTACAAAAGAAGTAAAAAGTATTTGTGATGTTGATAATTCATTTTATAAGATTGTAGAAGGACGTCAAGTTCCCCTAGTCAGCGATATAAACGTTTACCTCAAAGCTCTGCAAGATTTAACTTTTCTTCAAATAGATACTTTATTTTTGGAAGACCAAATTTTAAATATAAGTACGACATCTTCAATTGAAACTCGCAATTATGAAAAAAGTGCGAAGTCGTATGATGAAATTAGGTCTAGTTTCAAAATATTTGAAGAGGAAAGCTATAAGACAGCTAAACACTATCAAAATCTCATTGAAAATAAACTTAACGAAGTCAATTTAAGTATAGAAAAATTAAATGATTACAGCACTCGGTATGTAAGTTTAAGAAATAAAGTCGATGATTACATTTGTATATTTGAGACATTAAGCAAGTATGGCAGCTTTTTATATTCGCTTTCGCCTAGTTGGTGGACAGAAAAGTACAAATATGATTTCGAAGGATGTTATAATTATTTTTTGACACGATTCCAAGAAATTGACTCTTCTTTTACTAGTCCATCGAAATGCTATTCTTCTGACCTTATACTTTATAAAGCAACTAAGCCATTTTTAAACGATAGCCCTAAATTATATTTTAAGAATCCTGAACAGCTAATGTCAATATATAGCAATGAAACTAATCAATGCCTCAAGTATTTGGATATTCAATGTCATAATGCAAGTATATGTAACTCAATATCAACGAAAACTAATAAATTTAAGTATGCAGTTAGTGCAGCAGTTAAGGATCTTGAATATTATTTCACTCAGTTCAAAAAAGAAATTGATTTATTAGAAGTAAGATATTTATGTTTTAAAAATAAGTTTAAACATATTCTTGACAACAAGTTTCATGATTTATATGTTTCAAATGAATCGATTAAATTACTGACTTGCATTCAATACGTTCATACAACTCTTTTTGATTCGGTAGAAGACACATCAGACAGTATGAAAACTCTGTTTTGTGATATCGAAAAATATTATCTCACAATAAAATTTGAATTAGATGGATTAAGCCAAGAACTAGTAAAAGAAGCTACAAGTTACGTGTTTTCTAACGATAAAAAGAAAATGAAAGAAGCCAAACGAGCTGAACGGACTTTGAGGGAATACGAAGTATTAAAAAGATCTTTATTTGTAAGCTTTGAGCCACCAAGACGTAATAAAATGCGTGTTCATAATTGAGTTACAAAAATTCATTTTTCTATTACTCATCTAACGACAGATGGTGAAGTGTACGTTTCAAATGCAGGGAGACCGAAGTAATTTAAAACTTACGTAACTGGTAAACTGGTAACCGCAGCCTTAGCTACTGGATGGCTAAGTATCGTTAGCATCTTTGATGCTTTAAGATAGCAATTATATTTTGGGCTCTGGAAATTAATCTGCTAGTTTGTTTGGAATTTGTTTCATCTTTTCTTTTCCTGGCAAGAGTTGTAAAACAGCACTGGCAATTTTAAAATTGAAAGTTATTATTCTCAACTCTTATATTGCGCGCGCGTGTGTGAGTATACATGTGTTTGTTTGTGCATGTGTGTGTGTTTGTGAGTGTGCGTGTGTGTGTTTGTTTGTGAGTGTGCGTGTGTGTGCGTGTGTGTATACGCTTGTATGTGGATGGTGTGTGTGTAGTGTGTATGTGCGTGTGATCCTGTTTATGGCAGCGTAGTTTTTCAGGGGATGAACGGATTTAGATAGGTTTATTTTTTGTTTGAGAGCTGACGTGATCAAGAGGGTTCTTAGATATAGTCTATGTAGATCTGTCCAGCGTTCAAGGTCATCAGATTTATTGCAGCACATTTGTAGGATCGGGACGGATATTAGACACACTATGAATAAGCTTGAAGAATTGTGCGGAGCTCGAAGATAGAAAGCTTAGGGCATTCTATCTTACATGTTCATATTTTCTGAAGACAATGACTTAATGACAAGGACCAGATGAATAGGGTGGGTTGTGGCTGATTGGTCACAGTTTAAAAGTTACGGTATTATGTTTCGTAATTTTTAAAGTTTAACACATATAAAAGAGAGGTAAATCCAAAATAAAACTATTTAATTTGCAATTTTAGCTAAAAAAAAATGTATACATATTAAGTATCTGCTCGACATTCGTGGAGTGCAGTCGAATTTTCCTGATGACGCTTCGGTTACAAAGCGAAACGCACGTTGAGTTTTTAGTAGTGTGTGTATTTTCTGTGCTAATAAAATAGTTTAGTAGTGTGTGTTGTGTAAAACTGGATATATTTGGGAGTCTTTGGCTTCCGGTAAGTCCAATTCATTCATAGCGCACTGTTTTTTCAATGTAAATAATTTTATTTGGATTTAAGTATGGATATCCACAAAGTAACGATTTTTTCTATCAATTTTCTTAAAAGAGAGTTGTTGTTTGAAAGACAACAATCAACATCAACATGATTTTTACCTACATTACAATATAATATAGGTTTGAACTACCTACATGTTTTACCTACATATATGGTTTTACATATTGGGTTTTCCGGGCTTCATTGCAGAATAGACAATCTTTCTGACAGGCAGCTCATAAAAGGCGAGCATTGGCTTTCCGCCACCAGCACCGTGACATCCTACTAGGTGGTAGAGTTTCGCAACGACTTGTCCGGATTGGTACCACCGCCTTACATATTCATACTGCTATAACGTCAATGCTTGCCGTTGAAGTGTTCCAGTTCGGAGGGTAATGTAGCCGGTACACTTACTTTTGCTCTAGGCCTAAGATCCCCGCCTCAGGTTGGCGATGTACCATTACCATCATTGGTGTCTCTAGGCTGCGTGAATTTCTTACCATCAGGAAATCCGACTGCTTGTTTGCCTTCCAATATCATAAAAATTGTTCAGAAAATAGCTTAAATAGATAGAAGTAACCTTGTTTAATCTGTAAATTCAAACAGATTACTTATTATAACAAGTAATTATCATAAGTTCACAAACATTGCCAATTCCGCATATCTGCCAAGACAAGTACCTTTCTCGCGGTGGGGACTAAACATTTGCTTTCATGAATACCTTACCATAATATACGCTGTGAACCTACGTTATAAAAGCAACAATGTAAATTTAATCTTGATTCTCATTCTAAATAATGCGAGTTTGGCGTTCACTGCGGCTTTTACTTTTATTTGAATAATAAATAGAAGAACGTATCTTAAGGTGTACTGAATATAAGATTGTTAGAGAAAAGTAAAGCATCTTTACTCCTTTATCATCATAGAGGTAGGTAGAGGTACAACCAGGGCATCCAAAACTCACGACTAGCTAAAGATACTAAGTCAATGATGATGAAAAGCAATATGAAACATTGTTTTTTATTAGAAAATAGAAATAAAAACTATTTTAAGTGACCCCATCTGGGAATCGAATACGGGACATGTAGTCAACTCCACTTGATTGCAAGGGCCATTATCATGTTATTAATACATTGATATTGATTGGGGACATTCTAAATTTGTACAAAATATAGAGCTCTAAATATATCTATTAAACCAAAAATAATAAAACATACTTATAACAATAAACATACATGACACACCACTTTGATTTGACATTATTATTAATAAGAAACAATTTATAAAACTCTGTTCATTGTTAATTAAATCATTCACTTGATTTTTTACTATATTGAATAGTTTTGTTACAATTTTATTTAGAGTTTTCTTTAAAATGAAATTGATATAATCATTTTGCAAAACGAATAAAAAGAATACCAAAGTGACTTTTGTACGAGTAGATGTTACACCAAAAGGACAAAGACGAATTTTTTTTAACGTTAAAGGATCTATTTGTTTTCCCGTTTTGTACGTTATGGATTTTAAAGATGTAATGGGTGCGTGGCTGTATTGTAAAGGGGCTATTAGGCCCAACTTTCATATCTACCGGCTACTTTCTTGGACCGAAATTTGAGATGCTTCGGAGGATCTCTACCAAACAATGGAGGTAGAGTGCTGTGTGTACTTTACATCTAGTGGTCGTGTTGGTAACAATTAATTTAACTTATGTGTGCTCACCCTTACACGCAGCCAAACAGAGAGGAATATGGATCACTAGTTTTGTCCACTTTGTCCTCGTGGAATAATTACTTTGGGCTAACGCTGACTTTTACCTGTCACATCGTTTCATAGGTGAGTAAATAGGTACCACCGTTTATGCACTACACTCACTGGAAGCTCTTAACATGAAAAACATCTGCCAATCTTTAAGCATTCTTTATTGGTGCTCCGTTCCTATTAGTCTTAGCGTTGTCATATATAGCCTATACCCATCCTCGATACATGGGGTATCTTACAATTAAAGATTGTTTCAAATCGGACCAGAAGTGCTTAAGATTTGCACCTTCAAGCAAACAAACTCTTCAGCTTTATGATATTAGTAGGTATAGATTATAAACACAAATCCCGGAACAATATAAAAACCGACATATTTTTTTCATCATGTTTGACGAAAGAATTTTAACATGAAATACATTTTTTGTATAACACATCCTTTTTCTTTTTCCCAAGCAAATCACATAATTATGTTTTTGATTACGCCTCGTAGGGAGGACAAAAAGTTCATATTGTGTCAATTCAACTTCTAATCACTTTTTAAATACGTTAGCTACGAAACGAGCGCGTGATCGACGAATAAATTTGAATCTATTAACAAACTGATTTGCCTCCGCCCAGTTTACTGACAATTTAAGGGGAAGTTAATTGATTTTTTTTCTGTTCACATCTTGAGGTTATTAAGCAATGTTTCAGTGACAGACGAATATTCAATTTGGGTTAAAAGAATTATGTTCCGTATTATTCACAATAAAACGAATAATGTCCTACTAATGTTAATGAAAAAGTTTGAAAGAGTGGATTTCTGTTACTATTTCAAGCATAAACTACTGTTTGGATTTGAAACTTTACATGAATATGGTTTACATATCAGAATAACACACAGGCAACAATAAAAATGTAACTTGTTACACGGGCAAAGTTTTAAGTTAAAGTTTTAAACTTGTTACCGATAGTAGTAGCTAGTATTTAATCCATATATTAATACGTGATGCCAAAACTTTGGACCCCGTTTTACGCAGGAGCATAAAATTTGGCACACTTATAGTTTATGTGTAGGAGAAGTGCAGAACGCTAATATTTTTTAATAATAATGCTTATAAAGTACATTAAAGCAATAAATAAAACATTAACCACACTTTGACTCACACAAACAAATATAAGTATAATGATGATAACGATAAAAGATCATAGATGGCGCACAAACTATAATCATACAGTTTGGAAACAAAGTAGTTGGTCTTGAGAAATGAAGATGGCGTTCTTATCAACAAGATATTAAAATTTATTATGGTCGAATTTCGACCAACGGGCGACCACTTGTAAAAATAGAACCATCTCGGTCTCATAAACAGCTTTTCAAAAATACAATTATCAAATGCGATTTGATAACAAAATTGGGGTCAACTTTTTTACAATTTTACTGCGCTTATATTGCGCAAAATTTGCTTGATAAATGCAAAACACCAGTAGAGTTACTCTTAAGGCTCGATTTCATGCAAATTTGGAAATGGAATCGGATATGTCATTTTAGATACTCATGAACACAATACTAGCAAATTCTTAACAATTAGTTCAAAAAAATTCAACGATTCTAGTAAAGTATTTTATTGTTTATTACTAACTTGTTAATAGTTCACCAGTATCGCATTCCAGAAAACCTTAAATGTCGTATCCGATACCAATTTCCAATATTGCATGAATAGAGATTCAAGAGTAACGGAACTGACTTTAAAAATGAATACAACTTATAATTTATTATCCTTTAAAGATCACTGCAACAAGATTAACGGTATTAATACGCATGGAAGAATTCTTTGAAGGAGCTACGTTTATAGAAATCCAATTTATTATTTAAACAAAAGTACCGTGAAATGGCGAAGGTTTAATACACGCATTCCTCTGTTATTAAACTCTCTGGGTCTGCCGGAACAAAGGAGCCAGTGGAGCGTCGATTGATAATTAATATTGTTTTATTATAAGCCTCGTATCTCAGCGAAGCAAAGCGGCCCGCGCATTTGCCGAATTCTGCCCAACCATGCGTGCTTAATACTGCTAATACAATGATGGCAATGTTTTGCTAAATTTTAATAACGATTTCTTTAAAGACCCGGTATCCGTCTTTCGACTACAAAAGGTTGCGTCCAATTCTCATTTTCATAATCTCCTTAAAAAAAATATCGAACCATTGACTAAACCTTTATGCCAGAATTGTAGCCAAGAGTCATCTCGATTACGATTTCTATATAGATTTTTTATTTGAATGCTGACATAATGCAGATAACTCTTGGCTACATTTCTGGCAAATATGTTTAGTCAGGCATTTCTGGCATATAGGTTTTTATATGTAAGATCATTGTTAATATGATTAATCAGCGAACAAGCACACGTTTCTCCTGATGGTAAGAGACAAACATGGTCTATAGACTCCAAAGGCGTTATGGTTGCATCGCTGACCTGTAAGTGTTAGGCGTTATGTACAACTCTATCAGCTACCCTACCCCTGGACCAGAACATTACACTGACCTTTAGACACTATCAATATTGGAGGTGCATCGTTGTGGTCGGGATATTAGGCCAAGTCTACCGGCTACCCTATACTTCAGACCGGAACACTACAACCTTATTTTGGTAGAAGGAACAGGTGGGGCAAAGTTTGCTGCATAGCACTTATCCACACATGGTCATGTTGGTAAATATTTGTTGAATCTATCCACACCCTTTACAAGCTGCCTGTCAAAGAAGCAGATTCTTTTAAGCAAAGTAGTGTGGAATATGTTTTATTCTTATGTATAAACTATGTTACTGTAAAGTCTCGTCTGAATTTAGATATGGCTTTTTTGCGTGAAAAAGTAACAAACATCCAACTATTTGCTCACAAACTTTTGCAAATATAATGTTATTAGGATAGGAATTGGGATTAATAACATATCACAAATTTCGACCTTCAATTATTTTTTGTTGAATCAGAACTGAACGTAAACTACAAGAAAAGTTTGCTTTTTTAAAATTGATAAACTTACTTTTTTGAATGGCACACGACAATGACAATAAGCGAAGTTTTCCTGTAGGTATAACAAACACATCATTTGAGTTTCATAAGTTATTTCTCCAAAAAGATTTTTTTGACAGGTTCAATATATTTATAAAATTTGATGACACTTCGAGCAAGATGTTGGCTAAACTTACGCTTAACTTTATGACAAGCCAAAAAATAGTACCTGTGAATCTAATGATGCTTTTCTATCGACAAATTCGGCAAATAATCGTAAATATATTTCAGAAAAACTGGAACCTGTGTAGGAATGTACTTAAATAAATCTACTTTTAGGCGGACAAAAACCTCGTAGAAGAAAGATTTTAGAGGTCGTAGCAAACACGTGCTACGAACACGCTACGAAGTTAGATGATGACTTTATTGTGAGGTATTTTTCGGGCATATCTGTTCATCTCTCTTTCAGTTCTGTTTTACAAACTAAGATACAAACACTTTTATACTTTTAAGTAATAATTAAGCATAGCTTTGTATACCAGGTCCATTTATTTCATTTATTGTTTTCCTTTAATAACTCGTTAAAATAAAATTTCTTTCATCACAGATAAGCTCGCCTTGTACTTACGTTTTTTGAGTCTCAAGTTTTTCTATTATTTCATTTAAGAGAAAATAATAACAATAAAATCAATCAGATTTTATTAAGAACACAGAAATATGGAAGCATTATCGTCTGTATAGTCTAGAGGACGACGTCGCACTTGACTTCTTTTGGTCCCGGGTTTGATAGACGGGTCGGGCAACAAAAAAAAAGGGATTGATTTTCAATTTTTTGATAAAAATAACGTTGCTCGAGATTGGATATGTTCCTGGTTGGCGATAGGCTTGCCACATAATATTACATTGTGGGACTTAGTGTCTTCGGCTAGTCGTGGGTACCCTGGTTGTGACTCTGCCTAACCCTTCGGGGATAATCGGAAATACTAAATAATAAAATCCAATAAATCCATAAAAT
>NJDD01000569.1:41017-53712 GCA_002245505.1 Calephelis nemesis
GCGGATAACTGTAATTAAAAATCGTTTATTTTACATAGACCAACAACAAAATATTCTTTCTTAAGTTTTCAATACAAATGCATTTATAAGCTCATTAATTAATAATTAAAAATAAAAAATATCGCAAAATTTTGAATAAATAAAATGGAATTAATAATATATTAGAAAAATAAAATATTCCTAAAATTTTACATGCATTAAATAACAAACGGTTCTTCAACTAGTCGAACACAAATTTTGTTTAGTAAAATGATTGTTTACTTGTGACCCATCTGAATAACTCTAAAAGCTTCAACAGGATCAGATATGTGTGTATCTGAGTCATCATAACTTTTGAACGGACTCATCGATTTTTATGCTGATTTTTCGTTTGAAAGCTGAAGTGATCGAGACGGTTGCTAATTACATCATTGAAAATTTTCAATTTCTGGATTATCATTACTGCAATACCAAGTCAAGTGACTTGCAAGAGATGAGTGCAGTTAATGTCACTATCACCGTGGCCATGACTAGGAGATTGAGTCTATCTACATCTCAATCCCGGCCTCAGGTTGGCAACGCACCATTACCACCTTCGGTGTCTCTAGGTGGCGTGAATTTCTTACCATCAGGAAATCTTTCTGCTTGTTTGCCTTGCTATGTCATAAAAAAATTTCACTTTAAATATTTCTTTATCTCTCATTTTAAATAAAAACATTAAGTGGTATTTTTATGATTAGATCACTAAACATAAATTTCGGTTGAATCCTAATGGTGAGAGAGATAGTCTTCGTCGCCGTCAACATAATGGAAGGTTAATGTATATCGCGTATACGTACATACATTTTACATGTAATCTAGACATCACCCTACCTCAGGCGAAGTTGCGATTAGCTCGCCCAAATGGATGCCAAATTTATCTCTCCTCCAACCTTACATTGTCTGAACAACTAAGCCATTTCGTGTGATTTATATTTGTTATTTTTGCTATAATAGCTTAGATAAACAAATATTTTACTGTGACCTAGTGATTATCCAACAAGTACGTAGATAATTCTTTAATACTAAACAATATTGAACAACAAATCAAAAAAAATAAAATTTTGATGAAACCTGTCAGAACCTGTCCATAAAGTATCTAAGAAATTTCTAGATCACGTCAGCTTTCAAACAAAAAAAACCGTATCGAAAATGCTCAATCCATTCCGAATGATGCCACACACACTGACATGTCAAATACCCCTCTTTTACCGTTGCGGCGCATAAAACTTGTTACACCCGATTAGATTATTTCCACTATTTTTGACAATATTTTAGTTGAAAAAGTTTTAAGTAAACCGACTTCAGTTATTTTAATAACACGTCGCCATTTTGTTTCTGTTTCGAAAATAACTTTTTTCCAAAGACCCATATTAATTTTATTTAGATCAGCCAAGTAATATTTCTTTTTTCAGATAAGAACTTGAAAACTTGTATGGAACCTTCTAGAAGATTTTTTATGATGATGATATAATATGATATGAAAAATACAAAGATTTATAAAATAATAGTTAAAATTGTGTGGTAATATAATTTAATCATGACATATATTTCCAACAATGACTATAAAAATTGTTCGTTATTGATGAAGTAATCGCGTAATACATACATACAAAAAAAAGATGTGTTTGCGATTCACACGCGATAGAAGTGAGACTTCAGTAAATCGACAAAAGAATGAGATGAATGTATATTTGTGTCTCTTACCTGCAAAAGAATAAGATGAATATATATTTGTGTCTCTTACCTGTCGTTTTTTCGTTGGACCCGTTTTGAAATCACAACGATTCTAAAGAAGTTTCACTTCAAAAAAAAACAGTCGAATTGATAACCCTGTTAAAGTAGGGCAAAAACGTTTTCAACAAAAAAAATCATAACAAATATTTTCAAAAATAATGGCTTGCAGCTTAAAAAGTTATTAAGTTTCATGTAAAATTATGCTCTAAACTCTACCTGCCTTATTAATAAACACGGAGTAAAGTACTCCAAGGTCTAACCTGGTATTATAGTCTTTATTACAATGTAATACAGACTATAGTCTGTCAACTTAATTTTACACCTACCTTAAACCACATTTATTAATAAGACGGTACACGTTTAAACTTCATGTCGCACTTCGCAAATGCAACTTAATGATAAACAAAATGCGTCACTTAGTTTTAGTTTTTGTCATCCTTTTTTTATATGAATGACAAGATTCACTACTACTCGTTTCTAGAGTTCAACTAGATTCGACTTAAAAGTGACTAACACTTGTATAACTAAAAATACATATAGTACTTCTATTTAAATTATGCGCTTCGGCTTTACACTTCTTACTCTTTTTACACTTTATACTTTTATTTTTAAATTAGCTCACCTAATCTAAGCTAAATTTAAGCGAAATGATTAATTATGTTATAATAACTATATCTTTAAAATACTTTCGGATTTCCGAAGCTTGACGCATAAAGCCGAAGCGCATAATTTAAATAGTACTACTATACCTTTGTGAAGTTTGTTGAATGTCAAGCACTGGGAAAATGAATAAACATCGACCACACATCGATGTTAATAAATAAAGTAGATTTTAGGATGTATTTATATCACAAAAGCAATAAAGGTAAAGTTGGTACCATTTTCATGAAAGTTGGTGTTAAGATTCATCCAATATGAATAAAGTTGGTCCCTCAGCGGTTGAACCTGAGCCGAGGGTCGGACGCCTTCGAGTTGATTGATTGCGGTGCCGAACCCACCTCCACATTGTTAATTGCAACTACTTTGCAAGATAAATTCAACATATTTTGGAAAAATCCACTTGGAGCCCCTCACTTCTTAAGATAAGTTTACATTTTGATCATATACTAAGTGTGTACAATGAGTTTCAATATAATCACATTATATCAAAATACTTTTTCATGTTAAATATTGTCAAAAACAATGGTTTGCAGATTAAAAACAATGTTACGTCTTCATTTTAACAAAAGCTAAAAACTAAGCCACGCATTTTAGGTTGAATTTGTGAAGCTCAGCTTAAAAAGTAAAACAGTGTAGCTAGTTTACTGAGTGCGATTTGGTGTTCTCTGTGGTGAGTTCTTCGACAAGATTGGCGAATGTGACAAGTTGTTTTATTTCCCAAGTTCGAACTCTATTCGTGATCTGGTCGCGGTGGTGGGTGGTGGGAGTTTTAGGTAGGCTTGTCACGATCTGTGTCTTTTGGAAGATTTCTCGCCACAAAATCTATACTGCTTACGCGGAATTACCAAAATAAAGGCTTATTCTACCTCTGTTAAAACAGTGTAGAGTTCAGGATTATCTTTATATCAGACCTAATAACTTTTTAATCTGCAATCCATTATTTCTGATAATATTTTATATAAAAAGTTTTTTGTTCGATACAAAAATACAATTCGGCTGTATTTTTTAATGATTCTTTAATGTATATTTAAATCAAATATAAACACATTTTAATACATTCCATGTGCAAGTGTCGATAAGTTGCAACAAAAGTGTCATCAAGTGTCTTCAATCACAAAATCTACAATAAAGTAAATGATTATAGATATTAGTGTCACAATGTTTGTCCTTATTTTTTTTTTAATAAATGCAACGATTTGGTAGGTAGGTTCAGTAGTCTTGTGATTCAGTGTTGACGTTGACTACAAAAGGTACCTGATTCGATTTAAAATAAAAACAACTTAGTCCGTGATTGGAACAGTGCCTGATTTACGATAGGTTTGCCACCTACCACATTATAGCACCCAGTACCACTGGCTAATGATGTACTCGATTTTTTTAATTAAGAACTAAAAACAGTAATTACCGTCTTTTGAATATCTTACAAAAAACTATCTATGACCAGATTTTAGATTTCAAGTTAGGCTGTCAAATATTGGAAACCCGGTCAAAATTAATTCAGATATTTTTAAGTGACGCTACAAACCAATAGATAAGATGAAAAACAGATTCTCCGTGTAAGTCGGATCTTTTGTGAAGAAAAGACCGTCTGCCGTCCTGACTCGCAGCTTGAAAGTGACGGACAGAGGCTACAAAGTAATTACAAATAAGACCACCGGTGGTAGAGTTCTGTGTTAAAATTTGTCCAGTTAGGTATTACCTATTACTGCCTTACCTATTCCTGCTGCCATAACGACAGAATCATGTTTCGGTAGGGAGGGTAGACTGGCCGGTATACTTGCACATTAGCCCTAACACCTTGTCTACATGGTAGCGACGCACCTATAAAATCTATGGCGTTTATAGGCCAAGGTTATCTCTTACCATCAGAGGAGACGCGTAATTTTTCTCTATCTTTAGCCATTAAAAGCATCTTTATAAGCTATTCTATTTATTTATTTTCAACTAAGATACATAGATTGTGTGACAATTTCATACCTTGATTATTAGTTATTAAGTATTAAGAGAGATCTGTGTGCTCTTACATTAAAAAAACATAATTTCTAACTTAACATAAAAGCACGAGTAAAATATCTTTACACAAAAATATATGAACGTGCAGACCCATACGTCTCCGGCGTGAGGCCATTTATCTTGCATGAGTACGTGGCCTAATGGCTTCAGCTTAATATTCAGTTTTTTCATCTAATTGTGTCGCTGTTGCACCCGGTTCTGCTTGGAGATTAATGGAGTCTATTTCACCCTTACAATAAATGGATAGTACAGCAAGTTTGTTGATACAAAATGTAAAAAAAAACAGTACCTGTACGTTTTTTAGCATCAAGTAGACAGCCAAATTTGCTTATTTTAATAGATGTCATCTGCTCATAGACATATTATTATGGTACTAGTGACATGTTGTTATTATAACACTGAGACTGGAAAAAATACTACTAGACAATTCTGTCAGTTCAATATTTTCCCTTTTCAATAGCCCGATGAGTTAGTTACATGATGATGATGATATTAAAAGCTCACGTGAGTTTTTTAAATAATAAAAACTGAATTGAAATCGATTCATCTCATTTACAGACACACAGACACAGACACATCAAACTTATGACACCACCCTATTTCCGTCGGAAGCAAATAATAACACGGCATTTATGAAGAAAGCTAAATTTAAGTAATTTTACGTCGAGTAGATGAAAAACCAAAATTTTAAGTACTATATGAAATGAAGCTTTCACTTGCTGGCTGTCATGTTAGCACGGAGTGAAAACAATGTTCTTGCAGGTTGCTTTTATTTTAATGAAACATGCGAATAAAATTAGCTTTCTTTAGAGTAAGGTTCAATTTTTACAATTTGTTTAAAGATATCAACAACGGACTACGGCGTTGATTGCTTACACACATACACAGACAAACGATCAAAAATAATTTTGTAATTAAAAAATACAATAGGAATTTTCACACTTGATAAGTAAACAATATTTATGTAAAATAAAACAAGCAACATATCCAAAGAGTTGAAATAGCAATATGCTAAATAAAAAACCTATTTCGCATACACGCTAAAGATACACAATCCTCTTAAAAAATTGCGTCAAAGGGTCGCTCCACATCATTGTGTCGTTAGTATAGATGCCATCAGTCATGCGTAAGCAAAATCTATTTTGAATCGCGCCTCTGCTGTACTCAATTTCGTGAATCATTAATTCATCGTTATGTTAATGCACCTTTGTTTTGTGTAACGCTATCATTCGTTTGGTGTGAATATTTTGTGTACGTGAGACAAGTACTCACTACTCATTTATTGGTTTTAAAGTTACATTGTTCAAAGTGAATACAAATTAAAATTGTTCGGTTGCGCAAAATTAGAGTTCGAACAAATAATGATTTAATCACAAAATAAACTGCAAAAACCGACTAAAATACCAATTATTTCATTACCATATCGGAACTTAGAAATTATTATTTTCGAAAGGTCACTAGTGTTTTAGAGATGGTCTTACACTAGTTTTATCGATTACATATTTTTATTATGTTATATATAGAAGATATATTTATCAATAATGATAAAATTTATATAAGACCACTTCGGAATTACGAGTTACCTTTCTAATAGTGTAGTAGGTAACAAACACAAAAAAACATATTATAGTCAAATTTATATACTTCTATTTAGAGTCAGCCAGTTAAAGTAAGAACCCAATCACTTAGAGAAAACCCAATCGCCAACTTGGCACATATCCAATCCAGGGCAACATTATTTTTATTAAAAAATTGAAAATACTCATTTTCTACTTTTTTTGTTGCCTGACCCGGGGCTAAACCCGGGATCTCAAGAAGTCAAGCCCGACGCCGGACTGCTAGACCACAGAAGTCATACATACTAATGACACAACATTGCAATCTAAGTCGATTTTTTACATTGTCACCGCTCTTAAGTTATTTGGCTAATTTATAAACTAATCTGACAGCACCAAACGTGATTTGTTTTTTTCTATTACTATCGTTGAAAGAAGATAGCGATAGCTTAAAATTAGTTTAGTGAGTGCATAACAAAATTACTACCATAACACTAAAACCACGCCAAAAAAGATCGGGAGATTTTTGATTGTTAACTGATTTCAAAAAAGAAAAAAGTTGTACGTTCGACTCCTGCATAATTATTTTAATTAATTTCTCCGTCATTTCTGAATCGATTTAAAAAAAATATTTATTTGCAAAAGTGTACTTCCGAGTGAGTTAGATCTATTACCAAGTCTAGATCTGAAAGTGGAATTCCAGGAAAACCGAGAAAAGTACATGTTTTTGTTGTACCTAGATGACTTACTTATTGAAGTCGAAGTCTTTTTTTTGTAGTTTTACTTTGATTTTTCGTAATTTAGTGCCATTACATCACATTAAATTCATTAAACTGCGTGATTTGCTATTTGTAGTTACGTTAATTAACTGAATACATCTCATATCATCATCAATCATAATCGCAATTATGATTACAAAATAATCAACCATGATTAATTATTAAGGTATAGTAATTACTAAAACTGTAAGACAGGTGATATTGCTCTTAAATTTGCTTATGCGGATTGTGATTTTCTTTAATTTATCCTTAATGGGTTTGGAACGCGCAGCGAGTGTTCGCACTGATTGCCAGACTCCCTCGAGGGCGTAAATATAACGTGTTTTGTAGATAGATTTGCACGATTCTGAATATAATTAAATTTCACTTGCTTATTCTACACAAGTCTTATCTTTATATAAGCGTTTCCAACAAATGGTTTTGTTTCTAAGCCTATTTATTCGTGTTGTTTCGGGATTCTTTGCAGAATAGACTATCTACCTTGCTGTGCCAGGCAACTTCTAAAAGGCGAGCATAGGCTCACCGTCATTATCACCGTGACATCTGACTAGAAGGTATAGTCTAGCAGCGACTCGCCCGGATTGGTACCGCCTTACCTATTCCTGCCGCCGTAATGTCAGCGCTTGCCATTGACGTGTTCGGGTTCGGAAGGTTGGCAATGCACCGTTACCACTTTTGGTATCTCTAGGCGGTGTGAATGTCTTACCATCAGAAAATCCGTCTGCTTCTTTGTCTTCCAATGTCATAAAAAAAAGCTGAATCCAAACTCAAACCTATAAGATATAGGTATGTCCTTTTTTCCTCATTGTATCATATATAAACGAATGGACAACATTGCTAGACATTTTTCGTAGCGTAGTAGTTTGTTTTGTTGTAGTTGTCGTATAAAAAAATCAAATTATGCACATTTAAGATGTCAGCTAATAAATAAGTTATGTTTAGTAGATACAGTGCAATGAAGCTGACGCCAGACATCTACTTTTCCGAACACCTCGTAAAATACGATTATCGGTTTTGTTACTAACACCGTGACTATAACTAGGCAATTGATATTGTTAAAAAAATTCGCACGGTTTTGATAAAACGCCTCACATATTTTACCTTTATGCTCGCCACTGTCGTATACCGGGTAGAGTACCTGGCTGATGAACTTACTGACGCAAAAGGACTAACTTTTCACTTTTGATGCGTAAATGTGACGACTATTTCTTACCATCAGGAAATACGTGGATACATTTGTCTTGCAATCCCGTAAAAAATATATAGCAACCTTTATGGTCTAATGATCCGGTGTTGGTTTTTGACGACACAAATTCTATTGCGGGTTCGATTACCAGAACACGCAATTCAAAAATTTTTTTTTTTCAATTTTTTTTAAAAAACGGACATTGCCCGATCGATAGGTTTGCTATCTTTCACGTTGTGGGGTTAAGTAGTATCTTAGGCTAATCGCAGATGCCCTTATTGTTTCTCTTCCTTTCTTTTTGGAAAAATGGACGTAAATATACTTACTGTGATTTCATTTTATTTTAAGCGAAAAAGTCAACTGTTTAATATGAAGTGTATACTTTTAAATATTTACAAACTCTTTTTCGATGTAATATATTATATCAGTAACCTAAGAGGTTCCGAACCATTCGACTAACCTACTTCCTTAAGCTAAAGCTAGGCTAAGTAAGCTCATTATTTACCATTAAATATTATTGTAACGGTTAATAATAAATTTCTGTTTCAGCATGCATCCCACGTTTAAATCATTTGAAATTTTTAAAATGTCACTAATAATTATTTTACATGCTGATGTTTTTATCATGTAATTATAACTCAATAATAGTCCAAAAACATTGCAAACTACTTCGCTGGTTAAAAGTATGTGCAACATTGCAAAATTTATTTGTATGGTTACTTCAGATGGTTCAGCTACCCTACCGCAATGTCTTTGGTACTCAATACAATAATTGTTATATTCAGACTTAAAATGGTCTAACAAAATTTTCTTGACAATTTAAGTATATTCTTTGACATATATTGTTACCGCCATAATAACAATGTCATGTTCCGGTCCGGAGGGTAGAGCAGCCGGAAACTTGCACAATTGGCCTAGGCCATATAACGCCACATAACGGCGATGCACCTACAACATCTATGGTGTCTATAGGCCACGGTTATCTCTTGTCATCAGGAGAGTCGCGTGTATGATCAATGTATATTGCCATAAAAGAAGAGCACCTTGTCGTCTAGAAATTTGTACTCAAGTTTCACAAAATCTTTGTCTTTATTTGAAAATAGAAAAAATAGAAATAAATTACCTGCATCGGTGCACTGTACTGTGCAAACTAAATAGATATCACTGCAAATGAGTTTCGACTTCGACAAAAGATATCTCCTCTGGATGTCATTCCACTGGGAGTTTGGAAGATAGAATGCAAATTTTCATGTAAGTATTTCCAAATTAGCGCCAGCCTCTCGACGTTGTCATATAACAAATGTAAAACCGTTATCTTTAGCTAAGGTTATTGCCTTTTTTATCACATAAGTCGAGATGAATTATTTTAAGTGTCAAAGTTAAGAAAGTTAAGAGTTTGAAATAGAAATAATTGAGGCGTAATATAAGAAAAAATAATATCTAAGAAAAGTTTTTATTTTAAAAACTATGTTGTAACTCTGAACTTAAATTAAAATTTTTTATTTAATATTTAAGTTTTTTTATGTGATGTGTCCCCACTATAGCTGGTATTAAAATATCTATAATCATATTTGACTATAGAATTAACATAATTTTCAGTAAATAAAATTATGGAAAGTATATCAGCAATACTGTAATAATAATATATAAGTATATCAGCAAGTATCTCAACGCCCGTATCCCCAAAGGGTTAGGCAATGAAGTCTGCTGGTGTAACCAGGACATCTACAAAGTGCCAAGCAAATTACTTACATATCCTCAATGTGATAGGTGAACAATTTTATCGTCAACCGACCATATATTCCATTTCGGGCACCGTAGTTTTTACAAAAATTAGGGAACTCCTACTATGCACTAAACACATGGATTGTGCTTATTTTCTGACTTAAAAAAGGGGGTTTTATAGTATGACGAATCACAAAAAACATCAACAATATTGTTTAAATATAAGTTAAACTTAGATCTCCATCATATCTTCACGTTATTTTTATCAGATTCCTATTATAAAAAATATATATACCTTGACAAATTACATAGCTACTGGATCTAATCCCAAAGAAAACAATATATAACATTGTAATAAAATTAACAAAGAACATGCACATACTGTCTGTATTTCCGGAACATGGTCTTTAAATGTTTATCATACATATGTCTGCTCCGACGGGAATCGAATTGGAGCCTCATCTCGGTTGGTCGGTGGCTTTAGGCGTGTGCGCTAACATAAAGACAAACTAGGTATTAAAGTTGAGTAAATTGCTTGCATTTGTAAGCAGTGTGGGCATGTGTGTGTGCTTGTTGCCTAGTGTTGTTGTCATATGTATATGTTACGTCAGTATCAAATATACATATAGAATATATGTTTATGTAATTCTTCTATTAGTTTGGTATCTAAGATTGAGTCTCTACAGGAGGATTCTCTACATGGCTTTCGAGAATACATTTTCTCATGGAAATGAAATCTTCCTACGGAAATGTTTGTGAAAGCGGATAGTGCCACATAATCTCGAGTTGCTCTTGCATAATGTGCCACATATAGTTGCAGTTTTCGTGAGCTTTTACTGAAAGGACTTGAGCTTTATTTATTTTACAATTGGCAATATAGTTTGTAAGAGAAAATTGATAAGTAAAACTTTTTTATGTTACGTTTATGTATTAGTCCTCTGTGTTGGTCCGGGCTTCTTTGCAGAATAGACCGCCTTCCTACCAGGCAGCTCGTCAAAGGCGACCATGGGCTTACCGTCACTAATATCGTGACATCCTACTGAGTGGTAGAGTTTCGCAGCGACTCTCCCAGATTGGTACCACCACCTGACCTATTCCTGTTAATTTTGCTAGAGGCCAAACATCCCCGCTTCAGGTTGGCAAAGCACTATTACCACCTTTGGTGTCTAGATAAATTCGTGAATTGAAATCCGTCTGCTTGTGTGCCTTCCAATATTATAAACAGTAAAAAAAAAAGATTATTTTCCATCTTAGGAAATATCTACATAACACTACGAATATTAGCTAGTTACACACAGAAAGACAAACAGTCAAATGAGCAAGACGTATGATCTAATGACATTTTTTTATCGTACAACATTTAAACGCAGTAAAATTGCAGAAAAACCGACTCCAGTTAATACTTTTTTTTTAAATAGCTTTTGATTTCAAGCAGGTCTCAAATAAATGATTACATCGAAATAAAAAAAACTTAATCCTACTTGTCTAATTATGATAAAATTAATATGGGACTATGTAGCTATGGTGACATACCTTTTTGAAAAAACAGGAATTAAAAACGGTTCGTTATCGACCCAGTATGCGCGTAACAAACAAACAAAAAAAATAAAAAACATACAGTCCAATTGATAACTTTCTTTTTTCATGTCGTTTAAAAAATAATAGGCACCTCTTAGTTGGTGCTCTCTCTCTTAACATCAGGAGAACCGTCTGCTTGTTTGCTATTATATAATATAAAATAAATAATATTAATTGGAACATATAATTGAAAAGACATTATCCCAAATTGCCAAAATAATGCCAAAAGGCATTTGTTGCTTTAAATAAGTTGCGCTATCCTATTCATATTATAAATGCGAAAGTTTGTCTTTCTTTGTTACTCCTTTACGCAAAAACTGCTGAACCAATTTTCATGAGATATGGTACACAAATAGAGGGTAACTTGGATTAACACATAGGCCAGTTTTTATTCCGAAACAATGTTCCCGTGGGACCACGCAGGCAACAGCTACTGCTATACAAATACTAGCTGTTGCCGCACCTTAGCTCTTCTACAGAAACCACTTAAAGCACCAGGTATATTAAAGACATTATCCCCATTATCTATATCCGTATATATTCGACAAAGTCAACGCAGACCTTTAGGTTTGTCTATTTATTATATGTCAGCAATATTATGTCTGCAAATTGAATCAATTGTAATAGAAACGACCAGTTCGCAAAAGCAACTAAAAGTGTAATAATCCCTTTGTCAGTCTATAAAAAGTATTATAGCCCCCGAGCAACGAAATAATAGTAGCTACTTGACTGAATAAGCGTTTTTGAAACTGTTATTTAGTTGTATGTTAGGTGCTCGTATAATGAGAAGAAGCACACCTTGAAAACATCGAAGCAAACGCTAGAACTATGAAGAAACGTTTAATAGACGAGAATTTTTAACGAAAAAATCTGAAATAAATACGTTTGTCAACAAGCATAAGTTAGTCAGTATCTTCACGCCCATATCCTCGGCAGAGTCACAACCAGGACACCCATGACTAGACGGAGACACTAAGTCTCATAATATGATAGGTGGCAAGCCTATCGCCAACTGGGCACATAACCAATTCCGGGCAACGTTATTTTTATTAGAAAATGACAATCTACATTTTCTATTTTTTTGTTGCCCGACCCAGGGCTCGAACCCGAGACCTCAAGAAGTCAAGTCCGACGCCGGACCGCTTAACTAAAGAGGTGACATTAAGGTTAAATAAACTTAGAAATGCTTACGACTCGTTAAAAGTAAATAATATAATGAAATGGCAGTAAAACTCCAAAAAATCTAACACTTTCATTTGTAGGTATATCATCTAAATTACAAAAAATAATTATTTTCCTCGATTGCCCTGGGACTCCGTCAGCAGATCCACACTTGGTTGCAATGGAAAAAAATTCAAATAAAAAAAAAATAAACTGGTATGTATGTTAATCGATTTCTCTGTCATTTAGACAGAGAAATCGATTAACATACAGAAACCTACC
>NJDD01000569.1:63411-101728 GCA_002245505.1 Calephelis nemesis
GGTCATCGTGTGGTTTTTAGTCGGTTCGAGTCCGACATAACCCGCTGCTCTCCCCCGAGAGCGGTGGGTATCCGGGGGGATTTTCCACAGGTAAAAAAAAAATGTTTAGGTTCAGCGATGTCTTTTATCAAGAGTTGAGGAACACGACTGATAATGTTTTGTTAAGGATTTAGATACATTCATGTTTCCCAATAAGGCCAGCAGTCACCACGGGTTACCTAAAAAATCGTAAAAAATAGTTGTGAAAAAGTAACTGGCCGTTTAGATTGAAACCTAGAATCAATCAAGATAGATATTAAAGGGCAAACACCAATAAATACCACAAAAGAAAAAACCGGTCAACTGAAAATTCTAATTTAGCTAAACAATTGCAGAAAAAGAGATTTTTACTAAAAGTTTATACAATAAATTATTCGAAAATAATACACTTATTTATCTATAGTCTAAAGAGCTATGAGGCATTTGAAATTGTAAATGCGACCTATTAAGAAAAATCTTCGACCTATTCCTTCCTTTCGACTCATTAGGTGAGCAGACAAACAAGCATAGATTATTACATAAACCTAATTTCATAATTAATAAAAATCTTTCTTCCGGGTTTATCGCTGTGGTTAAAATTATGCTATAAAATATCAGCAATATGAAAGCAAAATCCGAAAGTAACAAAATAGCAATAACCAAGCACCAATATTTTTATATAGTTTTAATAAAAATCAACTCCCAGAGGTTTTTCGTTGAGAGCGTGCCGTAACAATTTTCCAATACAACCATCAGAGGTCTGGAACATCCGAGAGGTAGTCATCTTACAAGCTGAATTGATACTTCAGACACGCCGTGAACCGCCATTCTCTTGAAAGCTTTTATATTATATTATCTAAGACCTTTCAACACGTGGCGAAACCGTCTGTCGTAGCGATCAATCGATTTAGCTTCTCCCATCTCTTGGGTAAAGTCCAATTGCCACGTAAACGAGATGTCTACATCGCGTCATCTGACAATGTTAGTTTTATTTTCAACCGACTTCTTTTTTTATGATATTGGAAGGCAAACAAACGGATTTCCTGATGGTAAGAAATTCTCGCTACCTAGAGACACCAAAGGTTGTAATGGTGGATTCTATACTTCTTATCGTCGGAGCTTGGTGGAATTCCATTCTTGATGTAATTTATTTAAAAACAACACTTTTTCTCCACTGCTTAACATGTTTTTTAATGAATAGATTTTTACATACACAAATAATTTTTAATAAACAAATAGATATCTATAGCATTCTTAGGAGTAAATAATTAATTCTGACAGCCATTTTTTTGACATAGTTTTATTTAGCGTAATCATTTGACATTTCGTTTTTATTTTATTATAATTATTTTATATTTCTAATGAATTTTGTAATGTATAACGTTTTAATTTAACATTTATTATTACTATTTTTTTTGACATCATTTGTAATTTTCGGTATTTCGAGATGTTTTTTGTTGTACAATGTGGTTTTTACCAAAGTAGTTTGATTTGTTGATTTTATTTTACCATTATTAGAATAATTCATTTTTAATTTGATTTACATTTTTCAAACATTTATTAATAGTAGAATTTAGTTTAATAAATATCATTATTAGTACTTAGTTAAGGGAAAATTTCCCCATTATTGGGGTAAAAATCTAACGTGTCATCCCAGTTAATTCAAATTTGTTTACTAATGTCATCACTCAGTATGTTTTTATTTAAATACCGTCATTTTTGAAGGTGACAATTAGACGGTATTATTTTTACTAATGTCATCACTCAGTATGTTTTTATTTAAATACCGTCATTTTTGAAGGTGACAATTAGACGGTATTATTTTTAACAAAACTTCAGTTGTTATATAGCCCTGATGATGCTTGTATAGCGAAACCGGTTGGCTAAATTATAAAAATAAAAAATAATAAAATATATTGTGGAAAGTACAAGTGTTTTTAAATAAATTACATCGTTGTAATGGTGCATTGCCAACCTGAGGCCGGGATGTTAGGCCTCGAGCAAAAGTAAGTTTAACGTCTACCTTCCCTCCAAGCCGGAACACTTCAACGGCAAGTACTGACGTTATGGCGGCAGGAATAAATAAGGCGGTGGTACCAATCCGGGCGAGTTGCTGCAAAACTCTACAACGTAGTAAAATACAAACTGCAGGAAATAATTTATCATACTGTTTAACAACCGACAGAAAATGTATAGTGTTATAAGCTTGACGTATCTGTATGTGTGTGTGAGTTTGGGTGTGTCTGTGGCGTCCAAACTTTTAAACGGATGGACCGATTTCGATGTGGTTTTTTAAAGCTAGCGTGATCGAGATGGTTTTTATCAACATCACATGCAGGCTTTGCCTGGGATTATTTAAAAAATGTTTAAGTGCTTAATACATTTTTATAGTTAGGGGTTCATGTAACTGCTGTTGGGGTTCCGTAGATGAATGGTGTAAAACGAAACCCTTACAGATTCGACATCTCTGCCTGTCCGTCCGTAAGTCACAGCCACTTATTCCTGAACTATTATAAATACACAGTTAAAACGTGGTACGTAGAAGTATTCTTGAATTAATAAAAAATTGATTTGAGCGAGGTGTAATAAAGAGTTCATGAGGTTTAGTACTTTACATTTATGATTGTTGTCATCCAATCAAAAGCATTTGCTGCTCTCAATGTTTACATAAAGTGGCGGTGCGGGCGTAAGAACGGGGCGCAGTAATAATTCTAATAAAATGCTTCTTGTGAAATTCCTTTAATTTAGCGAAAAGTAGGTATAATAAAAAGGATCGAATCAAAAAGTATTGTACTCTTTTAACAAATGACTAATTGCATTCTAATTGCTATTAGGGAGTTCCAAAAAAAATTGCCCAGGGCGCTACTATGCTAGTTTTACAACCGACACTGTACACTTACATAATCTATGCTTTTCTACTACGGAATCCTTCATGGGCGATACTCGCACTTAGCCACCTTAATTCTTTTATATGTTTTAAGGTAGATAACATAATTCAAACTTAACAGTCTTCTGATTGTAAGAAACGACAACTGCCTGTAAACAACATAGATGTTATAGATGCGTCAGTGGTGCGTTGTTGTGGTTTAACAAGGCCTTAAAAAGCGGTCGGAGAGAGTGGTCGGTAGTTTATTCTTCACAGAGTACTTTGACAAACTCTGCTTATTCTACTATAGATCGATAAGATTGTCCCAGGAAATATATTTGGTACCACCGCCTTACCTATTCCTGCCGCCATAACGTCATGACGTGTTCCGGTTCGGAGGGTAAGGTAGCCGGTAAACTTACTTTTGCTCGATGTCTTACATCCTGACCTCAGGTTGGCAACGCACCATTACCATCTTTGGTGTCTCTAGGCGGCGTGAATTTCTTCCCATCAGGAAATCCGTCTGCTTGTTTGCCTTCCTATAACATAAAAAAATATATATCGTCGATGAAGTACCAATACCTCCTAAGTGTTAAGAATCTAATTTTACACCAGAAGAAAAAAACTGTTTAAAGAAAGATTTTATTTATTTTGATTAACTATTAGTAGTAAAATAGTTTCTAATACATTATTTTTTTATTGGTTACAATGGGATGTGGTTATGCTTACGTTTTATAGGGATTTAGTCACTTTAATGTTGGGAGTTATTTCTTGTAAGGAAAACTTATAATTGACTGAATTATTTTATTTAAAATTAATAATTCACAATGTTTTATAATGATAATAACAAAACAACCATCGAACTCAAACCAAACATGAATATTTTTCAAAAATGTCTTTTGGAAAACTAAAAATTATAACAAAAAGAGCAAACAATCTTCTCGGCTTTCTATTTTTTTTATGTAGTTACATACTTTTTAAAAATAAATAAATTTAGGCTTAAATTTTAGGCAACGTATCGTAATAAGTATGGCAATCTGATGGTAATACATTGTTCATGCATTGCAAATGATTTAATTTTGTGACCGATATAGGAAGAGGTACGTTATTCATTTGTAAGTAGGGATTTACTCCTGCAAAAATTTTAGGAGTCGCCGGTAAATCAGCTGTACAATTTCAAAACCTAGTAAGGGACACATCTATCAAAAATCGGGTTTTTGATGCACCTAGGTAATGAGGCCATGCCAGATCAATCTGCATCGTCCAAATATCAAAAAACAGCTTACAAGTTAGATTTTTAATTTTCATAGACCTAGCAAGTATACAGTCGTGACACAAAAATAGTTAAAAAACAACTAAATAAACTTAACAAGTGACATCGACAACTTTAAAACCTAAGGATATCCTTTTCTATGTTTTTAAAGTTGTAAAGCGACATACTGGGTTTTTGACAACGCTCGAATTTCTGGCCATACGATCAGTAAGAGACGAGGATTCAAAAGACGAGAACAGACTAGCGTTCGTTTGATTTTGTTAAATACTTGAGATTTATGGACTCAATATTAAAAGTATTTGAGTTAACGAGGTTGACAAGAGAAGTGTAAAGAATCCAGTTTTTATTTTGGCTAGCGCAGTTATCGCACCACATTACCAAGTGTTGTACGTCCCTCTATTTTTCTAATAATGCTGATAGCGCATCTATAATATTATTCGCATCTCGACCAGCCAAGACTTCATGTCAAAGTACTTGTACATAAGTATTTATAATTTGTGCAAAGTACACATTTATTGTTAACGTCAGTCATTTCATGGATAGATGCAAATGTCAGATTAAAAACTATGAGACTACTCAAAACAAATATCTTTTATCTTTGGCATATCAACATCCATCAACATCACTTTTTGCAGGTCCATTGAGTAATATCTAACTTCATTAGTATTCATCTTTTCACCGTCTTCTTGGTATCTAAGGATTGCTTTCTTTTTTTCATTTTCTTCATTCATTTCAGTTTCTTCTCGTTAGAGCTTTCTTTATTCTTTTCGGCACTTATTTGTGAATTATTATCAGAAATTTGTTGTTTCTCGGCTTGAGTATCAGATATCTCATCGGTAAACTGATAAAAATATATTGTAGGTTCCGGATACATTGCGATAAAATCTGCGGTATTTATATTCTCCCGAAAACGGTTGCCTTGCCAAGAGCTTCTTAAAAATATTGACATTATGGAAGTTGAGAAAAAATAGCAGTGGATTAAAGAGAAAAGTAATTCAAGACGTGATAACTCCAAAGATTCGAAACACATTTACTTTAAATTCTGTTGTTGATGTTAAATTTGTGAGTGGTAGCCGAAAACTATTTGACAAAGAGGATTTTGATGAAACCTATAAGGAATTTGATTTTCTTATGAAAAATTTCAATGTAGAATTACTACCGCAAGCTAATAATACTGCAAGAGGGATAAAAAAATAAGAAAGATGGAATTGATTCCAAACTTGTACCGCTCATGCCTACAAACCGAAGAAACTTGGATAGATTTGCCAGTTTGCGATGTATCCGAAAGTTAAATTTCTGACGGACAAAATATTTTAACCGAGTATCATGCTCATTTTTTCTACCTTTTAATACTTTTCAGTCAAAGATCCGGACTATGTATACGATATATTTCGAGAAGATAAACGCGATTTTTCTTTTGAAGACTATGATGGCCTTGATTCTGATTTGCTTTTGATTGCATTAACTGAAAATGCGAATGAGATAACCGTGCCATCCAACATTGCGTTATTGGTTTACATTGCAACTTATCCAAATTCCATCGTTTCTAAGGAGAAAGAGCAAGCCAACCGTTTTCGTGAGAATATAAATACCGCAGATTTTATCACAGTGTATCAATATACAAAATATTGAAACAGAGTATCATGATCATTTTTTTGAGACTCTTAATTAGAATAATGTTTTTTTAAATAATAATTTAGTGTTTTTATTTATACTTAATTCCACTTCATCAATCATTTCACAAATCGTTTCGTTCTATAATAGTCAGTTAAGCAGTCAAATGCAGAGAGCGACCGAATGTAGTCGGTTGCCGCTGCAGTTAGGAGATATTTTCATAAAATACTTACAAACGAATGAATCCTTTGACTTAGTAGATATTTATTATTTTTTGCTGCAGTCCCCCCTGATGGTTCGAGTTGTTTTGCAGAATAGATCCTCTGCCTTCCTGCCAGGCTACTAAAAGGCGAGCATTGGTTTACCGTCACTAACACCGTAACATCTGACTAAATGGTAGAGTTTGGCAGCAACTCGTCCGGATAGGTACCACTGCTTTACCTATTCCCGCCACCATAACATCAGTGCTTGCCGTTACGTGTTCCGGTTCGGAGGATAAGGTAGTCAATAAACTTACCTTTGCTTAAGGCCTTACATCCCAACCTCAGGTTGGCAACACAACATTACCACCTTTGGTGTCTCCAGGCGGCGTCAATTTCTTACCATCAGCAAATCCATCGGCATTCAGAAAATCCATATCATAAAAAAAAAGATCAATGAATGAAGAATATCCAACTCACAAGGTGCAAGGGCAAGGTTAAAATAAAAAGTTTCGTTAAATAAAAGCTTGTAATAAACAAGCTCACGATTATAAGATGGTAAGCTTTAAGCTTGTGCAAATATCTTCGGGCTGCGCTCAGACGCCTCGGTTTACACTTAAGCGATCTCGCGACTGTTATAAATCCACATTATGCAAGTAACAACGTTTTGGTTCACTGCCAGCAGCCTCTGACTGGTTGTGTATAGACTGTTATAAACAATAATCTTGCGGTCTAGAATAGTATTTGGTTCTAAGCGTGTTTATAGTAATGTGGAGAATAGATGTATAAATAGGGTCGTTTCAAAATAGGCTTTCAAATTTTTATACAGCAAATAATAAGTTTGTTTCGTGCCTTTTTTTATTTTTTCATATATCAAATGGATTCAATCTATTCTACGAGCGGTAAGTCATAATATGTGAGAAAACCAAATCATTTTAATCGTGTTAATTTTCAAGTGGATATATTTTAATACTCTATACGCGCTATAAAAATTTCACGATTTCACCTACGAGGCCAACACCCTCGTGTTGGTGCGGGTCAACTGAGTAAAATAGACCATCTGCCTTCCTAGTAAGCAGCTCTTTAGAGGCGAGCACTGACAAAATATGTCTTTACCAATTAGACTACTGGGCGTAGAGTGCTAAAAATTAATAAATTGTCTTTTTATATAAAACCCTCCCAATTCAGATTCCAGTTTGATTCCGTAAGATCTGCAGGCTTATTAAATACCTACTTGAGAGACATTACTGAAAAAATAACAAAAAATAATTTTGGTAAGAACTTAATTAATAATAACAGTAAAATAAAAAATATTTATTTACCTCTTTAGGCCGCATTCAGAGATGTTAATTAACTTTTAATCAGTCACTAAGTTAGCATTTTCTGTACAAAATTGTGGCTTAATGATAGATTAATTAAGTGTGTCTCTGAGTATGGCCGTTAGTTTCAATGCCTGACGTTGCGATGAAAAGTGAAAGCGGCTTGCTTATATGTTACATAAAGTTATTTAAGTATAGGTACTGTGTAAAAGTACAAGTACTTAATTAAATAAGATTAAAATAAATTAGTTTCCGTCGTTTTGCAATTCAAGTCTTTGCCTAATTGACTACTCGGTGTGTAGGTGTAATAAGTATACTGTATATTGTTCCTTTTTTTAGTTTTGTATATGTTGATGATGACTACTGTACTAATTATCTGTTACTTATTTACATCGATCGAATCGACAATACATCGAAACTTAATTGATTTTAGAAATCAAATAGGAAAGTATCCCCATATAACCGAAGATGTAGGCTAAGGCACAACCAGAGCATCCACAACTAGCCGAAGACACTAAGTCTCACTAAGTGATAGGTGGCCCGCCCATCGCCAAACAGGCACAAATCCAATCGTGAGCAATGTTGGTTTTATTATAAAACTAGCTGTCATATTGAACTTCATTTTACCTGTTCAGTTTGTCAGCCGTCCTCGACTTTTAGCAAAACTGACGAACAGCAATTGATTTTTATATATAGAGATTTAAAAAAAACCTAATCCTTTTATTCCTAGACACCGGACCTCTAGACTATAAAGTAATCAAAATTTCCTATCTACTTTCCGAAAACACCATGTTTCAGGTGATACCTAATAGGATCGTCTATAAAATTCAGCATAATGAGATCAGGATTGGATTTACATCAAAAAGCCTTCGGGCGAGTCTAATAAAATTAACAATTCTTTCGTCTGACACGGGTTTGAGATTCGCGATTGAAATTCAAATCCGTAGTCTCTGGCATATCTAATATAATTAAGACGCTTCGGTAATTGAGTAGGTATCCACCCCACTGTGTAACGAACTTTCTTATAAAATTGTCTAATAAAGTTTTTATTACCGACTGGTTTTATTTTAAACTGCTTACTGTGATTTGGAGAGTGAAGATTTGGTATTGATTTTTTTTGTTTTTTTTTTAAAGTAAGACTAGCAGCCCCCAGCTTATATTATATTATAAACATTATAAACCTTACTCTTGTATCATTCTATTTACAGAAAAATCGCATAAAAATCCGTTCCGCAGTTTTAAAGATCTACCTAAGCATACCTACATAGGAACAGGCAGCGGAGGGCGATTTTGTTTTTTATCATATTGTAGTGAAGATGATCAGGCGGCTGTTCTGCTGATGGTAAGAGAAAACCATCACCAATAGACTTTATTTTCCCTCGTATTGATAAATGTCCTCTGTCTAGCATAGACCATCTGCCCCCTGCCGGGCAGATCATAAGAGACGATCATAGGTTATATGGATCATAACCAACAAGGCCACTAGTGGTAATGTAGCAACTTGCCGTGGTAGGAATCCACCGCCTTACCTATTCCTGCCGCTATAATGACTATGTCATATTCCGTTCCGGAGAGTATATAGCCACACACAATAGGCCTAGCTCCCCGGTCACAGAACAGCGGTGCACCTCTAACATCTATGGTGTCTGAAAGCCACGTTTGTCTCTCACCATCGGGAAACCCGTGTGCTAGTTCGCAGTCTAATGCTATCAAAATTGATATTACAGATGTAATTGGTGCGTTGTTATCTCACGACCCGGATTTCACTAATTATATAATCTACCGTCTATAGCGCTGAATACGGCAACGGCGAGGCGTGTTATGAGGCGGTAGTATAAATCTGGATGTGCTACGCAGCACTCTACTACCTACAAAATTAAAACGACAGTAAATAATATGTAAAAGCTATAAAGACAAGGTATAAAAAGACATATAAAGGGAGATTTGTCGCCTCTGTGGTCTAGCGGTCCTGGTGTTGGACTTGACTGCATGAGGTCTCGGGTTCGAATCCCGGGTCGGCCAACAAAAAGTAAATTGGATTTTTCCAATTTTCGGATTAAAAAAAATGTTGGTCAGGATAGGAAATGTGCCCGGTTGGCGATAGGCTTGCCACCTATCACATTGGGGGACTTAGTGTCTTCGGCTAGTCGTGGGTGCCATGGTTGTGCCTCTGCCTACCTCTTCGGGGATATGGGCGTGAAGATACTTTTTTTTAATTAAAAGATATATTCGAATCCAGAATGATTATTCACCAGTTATAGTTTTCATTAGTGAAAGCCTGCGGTTTTAACATTAAATAATTTCCCTCTATGATTGATTTCAGTAAGTTTAGACATTGACATGGACATTTACTGTTTAGTTAGACATTGAAACTTAATCAAAATCAGTACAGAAGTTCTTCCGTAAGGCGCAGTCGTCGCTTACAGCTGCCAAACAGGTAAGAATTCCAGTAACAAATGTTTGACCTCAGAAACGACTATCAAATATTTTTAATTACATATTTGACTATTTATATGTAAAAGTATATTTATCTACTATACGTACCTATGTGGTAAATCCATAGGTTTGTGTGGATTTGCTACGGGGTTTCGCATGTATGTATAGACCTAACAGCGGCAACAGCACCATTATCGATACAAAAATTTGGAATACAATTATAACTCCCGACGTTTACATTTAACTTTATTTCTATCAAAATATTGAATATTAACTAATCTCTGTTTATACTTTATGTTAATAATGAATTTAGTATTTTTATTTTCTGTAATAGCTTTGATAAATTGCGACTAAATAAAGATTTGACACTTAGTGTAAAGTGAGAATTTGCGCTCTAAATGAATTTTTATGCTAAGTAGGTACCAAGTATTAACTTATGTAAAGTTTTAATTTAGATGTAACAAAGAAAACCTCTTTAAGGCAGCATTTGGCTTTAGCAGTATGTAAATTAGAGTCTCGTATTCATTAGCTCGCAAACACCGAGTGTATTAAGTCTTACGTACGAACATCTTAAAACAAGCCCGGGGGAGTCGAACTTAAATTGTACCGATATTGCTTCGTACACTTCCATTTCCCTCGGTAACAAAATGTAAATAAACGTGAAAGTTTGGATATTTGTCATGCCATCTGCACACTCCTACTGGATAGCTATGTATGAGTGTAAACAAATAATAAGATGTGTAACTATAAAAAGGGCTAAGTTGTTTATTTTTATTAATTAAATTATCTAGTTAAGTATATTATCTTAACATGTAAATTATAAAGTCTAAAGCCCAGTTAGATAAGAATTTTCGAATTTGATTTCCGGGTCGGGCAACACTAAATGTGTTTTTCAAATTTTCTAATAAAATGAACATAGGCGGAATTTGATAAGTGCTCGTTTGGCGATAGGTTTGTCACCTATCACATTGTAAGACTAAATAATTTCGCCTTCGGTTAATCCCCTACCTATTTGGGAAAGGTGCGAAAAACTTACCTCTTTAATACATATAATTTTTCTGTGCGTGTATTTGTCAAATAACTTTTTCTAAACGATTTTGTTGATATTTTGTATGTAAATTACAATGTGTTCTAGGATGGTTTGGAAGCTCAATATGAAGTGGCCCTGCTGTTTGTCACAAAATTATGATGGTAGGAAATTTAATGTGTTAGCTAGTTGTTATATAAGAACTCATGGGCGTAGCCAGATACGGGCACTCACGTTCTCACATAAGTATATATCTCTTTTTCAATTTCACTTACACGATAAAACCATGCTTAAAATGATATAGTCTAGGATTTTCTTTGTCTGCCCCACTCTATAAAGAATCCGTACCTTCTATTAGATATAGAGGATAAAACACTGACAGTTAACTAAAAAAGCCATACCTGCCTGCCTGAACGGAAATCTTTGCGATTAGAATACTAACTACTACTACTACGTGGGGCGTTGCCAAACCTGAACATGGACTGATAATTCCTTTGAGTATTTTTTTCTGATACCTCATTTACTGACTGGATTACTAGTGATCAAGCACACCACTCTTCTGAAGGTAAGAGACAATAAAGTAGAAAGGAGTGCCAGAGTAACAAATAAAAATGTTTTGGTTATAATATTTATTGTGAAAATAGCTTTTTAGGACAGCGGACAAGCACACGCCGGTACTGGTGGTAAGAGACAATCGTGGTTGTAGATGTAGGTGTGTCGCTATCTTGTAGCCGATATGTTACGTCTATAGTATTGTGCAAAATGCAAATGGACCTGCTGACCTCTAGACCGAAACATGACACTGACATTACTCTACACATAGGTAAGGCGGTTGATCCTAACCCGAGCACGTTACTGAACAATACTCTACCATTATATTACCACATTACCCATTTTAACTAAGACCGCCTCTTATGAGCTGTCTGGCAAGGATGCAGATGGTTTTTTTTTAAAAGGGGATCCAAACACAGACAAAACTTAAAACACAGAATATTTAACTTTAAGATTCACAAAATCTTATCCAATCTGCCTCTGACAAACACACATATGAAGATATTTTTGAAGTTATACTTCTTTTGGCGCGTTAGGTAAATTTTTACGATGCGCGCGCACACCGTCACGAAAAACCGACATGATGAAGTTAGCTATAGATAACATTTTAGTTTTTATTAAATATTAAATAAACTTTATTTAACTAAATAATGCATTATAATAAAACTTTTAATGTATTAAATACCTTTTTTCTATGGTTAGTGTCATCTACAAATGTAAAATAAGGCAAAAGATAAAATTTACTAATTTTATCTTAATATTACTAACGCGTGTACATAAGTACACACACAAATTCTTTTTTGTATTCAAGTCCTATTTGTTGTCAATGAGCAATAATTAAATACAGTTTTTTTTTCAGACTCGCATACTAAATAAAGAGGTATATCTTCCGATCTATTCGTTAATCTAGTAAATATAAAGAAAGTCACATACATGTCACATGATTTGGAGGTTTTTGGACATCGTCAAATTTTACATGATTTACTGCTCACTTCCGACCACGTGATATTGGACCAACCCATACAGGCAGTGTGAAGGTCTTGGCTGCGGAGGTAGAAATGGTCAAATCTAAAAACAGTCACCGAAAAGTGAATCCACATTACCAGGACCATACGTCTAAGGTTTTATTTCTCTTACTTTCAGAGCTGTAGTGTAGAGTCAGTGGCCGCCCGTTGGCTGGAATGAAGCGTGAATTAGTTTTTCCTTCGGGATGTAATGAACCCTTCGCTGAGTCATGCTCTATTTTAAGTGTGCAGTGCTGTGTAGCGGTTAACTCGGATTAGTACCACCGCCTTCTTTATTCGGGTCGCAATAGCGTCAATGTTCGCCACTATCGTGTTCAGTGCCGGAGTGTAGGATAGCCGGTAGACTGGCACACGTGGCGTAACATCCCGAACATAATATAGCTACACACCAGTAAAATCCGTGACGTCCAACAAGACATCCGTTTATTTGCTAGATAACTTAAAAAATAAAAAGGATTGTGTGGTTTTATAAAACCAAGATAAGAAGTAAAACTTGATCTGTAACTATAAACTACAGACGCCGCCATATTGGCCTCGGCTGCTCTGACGTCACCGTCACGCGACATGCGCCACACGTACCAAAAAAATTGAGACGAAGTAATAAAAGTTTCACTTGAAAAAAGGAATAAAATAAAACTGTCTTCTGTAATAAGTAGTGTATTTGTACTTCAAAACATTATTGAGTATTGTTAACGTAGTGCTTACATAATAATTATAAACGTATGCTTTATAAGTTAATTATGCCTTTTATTCAAAAATATTAACCTATTACTGTTAACAAGCTGTGAACTAGTATACTAGTTGCACTTCTGCGTGCCTCTACGTGCGTTATTTATCTCAAACAAAATTCTTAAGACGTATAATAAAACAGATAGTTCGTACTATGTGACGGATTCTATAGCTTGTTTGCAGTAGTGACGTCATCACTTAACAACACCCTCGACCAATAAAATTGCAGAAATTTAGAACCATTCTAGAAGTTTCTTGACACATAAACTATAGATGTTGTATGCGACCAAAACCTAAATTATTAAATGTAGTCCGAACTCTTTGACATCAATAAGATATCACATGTAAATAAAGTTAAAATAAAATTTGAATGTTTGTGTTTAAAAAATTTACTCTTGAAACCTGTATAAAATTTTTAACTTAATATCTTGGTCTAGTTTCTAAAAATATATAATATGTATACAGCCAAAACTAAGCTATGTTGAGTTTTTATTGATACCAATGTAAGTATCCATTTGCATTACCAAAAAATAGTGTTTCATGTATGCAAAGCAGGTATAATTGTAGCATAATACGTGTGACTAATTATATGTTCAAATTATTTTTACTAATTTAAAATTTAATATTTATACAACGACTGCTCTATATATTATAATTCAAAATGTCTCAACATCATATAGGATTTGAAGTCAAACGCTACAATTTTAAATTAAATTTTTGCATGAAAAGAAATATTGGGCACAATTTATTATTTAATAAAGCGACCAGCGCCATTTTTTAACAATTTATAGTATTCAATCTATCAATGATATACAAAAATAACTATTTATTGCATAAAACTATTGATAACAATAGAATTTATTATCTTGCAAGTAATAATATATCAAAATTACAATTTCAGTTTATAAATATGTATAAAATACATAGTAACAATTTATTTTCATATTAATTCAATAACCATTACTTGATTAACAATTTGCGAATTAAGTGAACCTGAAACTTAACACTCAATATTATAATTTTACATAATATGTCACACATTATTGTTTTTATCCTTCTTTTGAAGAATTCTAAAAGTTTTTTTGACAAGACTCATATAAGTTGTGGTATTTAATCACACTCTGAATAAACGCAAATGCACAAAAGAATTCATTAAGGAAATTGTATATTTTACATCTTTTGCAAGGGAACAAAGTAACTTTATCGAAGAGTAAGTACTATAACATACAACAAACCAAAAATGACTTAATAGAAGAAAACTCACAATTTAACAGAAAATAAAAAAATGTTATTTCAAACAATACAAGTATACTTTATTATAAGTAACATACGTACTACATAATATTTAATGTTGAGATAATGCTTACAATTACGGTACAAGTAATTAAAATAATGTTATCTAGTGAACATGATTATGTATGGCACAAAAAACTAAAATACGTTTATACACTTTACTATTAATAACTTAAACATATTGTTACAAGTATTGTATATTGTAAAATTAGTAGTTATTTAAGGATTTTTAAGGCATGTGAAGTTAAAGTTTCGTTTTGACCAAATCTAAACTGTAAATATTTAAAATGTATACTTTATGTTGGACAATAATATTTTTTTACAATAGTAATACATTTTTCGTATATTTTAATAAAAAATAATGTAACAAAAATGAAAATATACATATTACAATGTATCAGTCACTCAAAGATTATATTCTTTTGCAACTGTGTACACGCAATTATGTAACAATATAAAATGTCAATTTAAAATATGTAAAACGAAGTTCATTGGTAAAGTACAGAAAGTACAGTTTTATGCATAATTACCCGAAAAAATAAGACTATATTTCAAGATTCATCTGAACATCGCCAAGAGCGGGGTTCTGAACAATAAGAGAAGTAGATATTATGATCACTGTTTCAATTTGCGTTTTTACAATGGAATTGTAATTGTTTTCAAAAAGGATATGGTGAAAGTCGATATTGAAGAAAAATCAAGTGACACAAAATGACAAGGAAATATGTATACTATTCTTCAAATACACGTTATGCCTTAAAAAACATTATTTATTAACGATATACATTACCATTACAATTATTAGTGATAACATTAATTTGTACGTTTATAATCAAAAGCGTTTTATTTTAATTTAGCAAATTTTATTTCGCTCGAGTACAATCATGTACAAAAAATATAATTAACAAGATCCAAATTCAAAAAATAAATTTACTGTTGACAAAATGTCAAGCCAATTAACAAAAACATAATTTCTACATGATAATATGTTAATTGCCTCTTTATCTTACAAAACTAGTAACACATTCAAAGGCACTCACATAAGATTAATCACATATCATAGCACCGGCTTTTTATTTTTTTTATTGTTATTTATGCACATACAATAACGAAAATGAATATATTGCTATAAACCGTCAGTGAAAAAGTAGCTTAACACAAGTTTTTCAAAAGTCTCAAGAATTTTTAAAGTTTGTTTGCACATTGGGTGTACCTCCAAATGTAATGATGATAAAATATAATGATTTTGTCACTATTATCAGACTCTCAAGAATTAAATACTTATAACCAAAAGACATCAGTCCAAAGTTAAATGTAATGAGATGAAAAATTAAATATTTTAATTAAATAACGCAACACTTAAAATATTTTAAGCATTGCAATAACTAGAAACGCGACTTCTAAATTTTTGAAAACTTAATTTAATTTTTATAATTGATAATTTAATTAATAGAATTTGCATTAAGCACTTTTCACACTGAGTATACGTATTTTTTCAATTTAATTGCTTATCTTATGTCACGATTATTATCCTTGACTTTTTAAACATTTTATTGCCCTTCAAAAACATATATTATATTTACAATAGACTAGTTTGTAAGTTTATATACAACACCGTTTGGGTGACACACTCCATGCAATAAGCTTTTATGTATAGCGACAAGCTGCTTAAAATTTTGTAAGACATTAGTTAATATTGCGTTATAATTTTAGGCCATACTTATTGTCAGTCTAAGTGCGTGAGGCAGTAAGTGAATTTGTATTAGTGCTACACACGAAGATCGTAATTAGATTCTACCACAACCATAATATATTGCGATTGTATCATTGACTTTCTGAAGTTAATAACGGTGATGAAACCACTGATATTATAAATCTATAGTTTTCACGTGCCATATAAATTTCCACTATGGAACATGGCATAAGTTAAAAACTTTTATACTAAGAATATCATTTGTATATTTTCATTGAAAATTGTTCTTTTATTTTAAGATTATTTAAAAATATTGATAATTGACATTCACATTAAAAGTCTCATACCAGCGACATCACCAGTTTCCAATTTCATTTAAACAATGAAATAATATCGATTCAAAGTAAGTACTAAATGCTAAAAATAGCTGAGCGACTCCTTTTTCTTATTTTTTGAAGTGAAAACTGACAACTGACTGATAGTACTTTCATACTGATAATTAAAGCAATTCGTGCAAAATTATTCCCTGCCATTCCAAAACATCAAAAATGCAAAACGTTCATATACAAGTTTTTACTTCTGCCGGCACTCTCGTAATGCAACCCGTCTTTTTTTAAGACTACTTTCGTTTCGGATGGAAACCATACAAGAGGAATATAAATACATACATACATAGGTCAATTATTTTTCCATTTAGTACATTTTTATTAAAATTACACTCAAATTACTTTATTAATCATGAAAAATACCCTTGTTTTTGCTCGTAAGCACATACAGAAAATTTAAGTGTTCACTTTTCATCGCAAATACAGACAAATTCAATTTGTCAGCTAAAATAATCTTTTAAATATTTTTCTTAACAAACTTTTTGTACAAGCCCAGTAATTATAACGCATGTTTTCTAAAATTATTATACTAAGCTCAATTCATTATTGAAGTAAATCATACAATGTTATCTAATTAAATAATTGGGATTAAGTAAGACAACCGATAAACTGTTATTCCACCATACCAATAATTAGTAACGAATAAACACCACATATTTCACCACAAATAATATTTTAAAAGATAGGAGAATATTTTCAGAATATGGAACTTTACGTTAGCGACAGAACAGAGTATGTTTATGCATAATTTGCTTGTTATCCCTTTTCTTGATAGTAAGCTCATAAAAATATTTGCACGGAAAGATTTTATTTTTGTCAGTTTCACAAAAGAAAATAACTATTTATAATTAAAGTAAAAATTTAAAAATTTTAACGCGTTTATTTTTAAACATTAGGATACTTAACCTTTGCAAGAATTTATTCAGAAAATATTTTGATCGTATGAAACTGTAAGGGCTCGCCTAAAAATAACTGCAGCACATTTAAGAACCTTAACTGCCCTACATAAACGAAAACAAAGACTTATTCGTTTTCGTGCCAATCAACATCAATATAGAAAAAATCATACTAGTTATATGGCATTCCATACTTAATGCGAACTCCTAATAAGCAAAGGAACTGTTAACATACTTAGTTGCGATGAATGACTACTAAAGACAAATGGTGGAGAAACAGTCAATAATTGAATATACAATATGTCGCTAACCTCGTATCACTGCAGAGTGCACCACCCACGCAATAGTCACAGGTACCCGACGCCCTCGCCCACAAACTCGGCATCTGTGTCATCCCCATTCACTTGCTGTTCACGTATCACTATTGTAGGGTTGTTCGAACACGAGGAGTTGTTTGATAAAGTGCGGGTAGCTTTACATTTCTGACATTCAACAACGACGATGGAGTTCGTGTCCATGTCGGTCTCCGTACTGCTCGTCCGTCGTAGATGGTTGTTGCAGTTGGCTTGAAGACGGTGTTCTATAATCGCTCGCCAAAGTCGAAGTTCTATCCCACCTCTGAAAATATATATTAAAAATTAGTTGCAAAAATCTAATAATAATATATGGAGGAACCACTTACAACATTTTTAGGTAAGTAAATTTTACAATAAACGGGTGACAGATTGTTATTTAATAATCTAGTCATAATCTACACGTACACACCTGCAAACACACACACACACGCGCGGGCGCACCTATACACTCAAATAGCACACACGCAAGTCCGTAAGTGACTGCGTAATAACAACGTAAGTCATCAAATCCCATCTCATGTTTGGTTCCGGTAGTAGTTTTTTTATGTACTAGCTGTCCCGACGAATTTCGTACCACCCGCTCAGTTTGTATGGGAAAAAATAAAATGTTATTACGTTTCCGAACAAATGATGCTCGAATTTAATTAAGTAACCATGTTTCCGAACAAACGATGCTCTTTCAATATAGTCCTACTAATATCTAATCTGTGCTATAGTCTATTGCTGTAAATGACATTGACATTCGTTACGCGCGTTTTTTAAAATATGCAAAATTAAATGTATATTTTTCAATATTTCTGAGAGATTTTCTTAAAACACGCCGGTTTCGGAGCCTCTTGACACAACCATCGGATAATATCCGAGTGATCTGATCGTGGAATGTCAACCTCGATCTCCCCGAGTACCTTTATCCATCCATCTTCGCAATGTATATCTGTTTTTTTCAATCTTTCATTTGTCATTCTTTCCACATGGCCGAACCAGCGGAACATGCCTTTTCGCATTTTAACACCAATACTTTCTTTAAATTAAACCTTAAGTTAAACACTTTCTTTAAAGTTCTTATTAATAATTAGTTAAAACCTTGGTAGTCTATGGTGAGGTATTACTTTACTCACTTCAGTTGTAGGCGGTTTATGTCTTCTCTTTGTGCGTGCTGTAATAAATCTGAAAGCTTGAACTGTTGTGCTAACAATATTTTCGCCACGGAGTCGGGCAGGCCTCGGCTACGTATCCACTCAAGAAGAGCAGTATTGTCTTCATTTTCAGTTTCGTCGCTCTCTTCTGTTATTTGTATACTGAAAATATTGGTGAATTTAATAAATAAATAGGTTGTATTTATAGACTGTTAAAAATCTGAATACAAATAAAACAAAAATTAATAATAATTTATGTATATTACTGATTATTTTATCATATAATGCATTCGTATTAGTATAAATTCAAGATTTTTCATGCGCGCACATGAATGGATCCATTTGCTATTCAAATATAGAACATTTCTTTTTATCTACTAAAGCTCACTTAGACTTACACAGAATACTGTTTTTGTTATGTTAAAAGAAGGGATTTCCTAATTTTGTCTAAAAACCCTAACATATGACAAAACATTTTTAATGATTTTATTACTAGTCAAATTAGTTTGTCTATATTTCAACAACATATGTCAAATTTGTCTAACATGTGTCTTCTGGTATTATCACACATTTTCCCCCGTAAAAAATTTAAGAGTGTTGGTCCGGATGTCTCCGGTGTAAAATATGCCATCTTCCTTCCTGGTAAGAGGCGAGCAAAGGCCAAATAAATCATAACCAACACGACCGCTGGTGGTAAATAGGCGTCTGAGGATTTACCTGTTCCTGCCGCTATCATGACCGTGCCATGATACATTCTGGAGGGTAGAGTAGTTGATAGACTTGCACTAAAGGTCTTATCTTCCGGCCACATGATAGTGAAGCCTTTACCACTATGGTGTTTATAGGCCACGGTTGTCTCCTACCATCAGGACAGCTGTGTACTTGTTCGCTGTCTTATCACACGAAATAAACTTTACAATATCTTGGAAAATTAATCTTCCATTAACTTAAAATCGAAATTCTACATCGTCTTTAACAATGGTAGCTCTACGTTTAATTTGTAACAAATTGAAATTTATTGGTTAAGCACCATTGATAACAGAAAAGAAAAGCCAGAATAGAAACTAAACGTTTAAATCAAGACATCAATATAACTTACCGAGGTTTTCTATCAACCAGTTCTCTAATAACTTGAGTTTGAGACTTCTGTTCCTCTAATATTAAACGCAGTAACGACTGGTACTGCTGGTAACTTTCTATCAACTCTTGTTGAAGCCTAAAAAATAAAGAATGTATGGAATTTTGTTTATCGATTTATTACATTCAATTATTACAGTATCGCAAACATTTTACAAATTAAACAGATTATATGCAATTAGATTTTATATTCTCGAAGGTTCTGGAGAGGCGGCCCCGCACCGTAGGACAGTGTTGGACGACATCCCACCCGGTGGACTGACGATCTGGTCAAAGTCGCGGGGAGTGGCTGGTTACAAGCGGCTGGTGACCGTGACTTGTGGCCTCTTTGGGGGAGGCCTTTGTTCAGCAGTGGACGTCCTCCGGCTGATAATGATAATGATTATGATTTTATATTTAACTCAATTTTTTTTAACGGCTAATGTGTTGCTAGCCTAACGATTTTTACAACTTTATTGCACTTTGTCTGCGGAATGCTGTCCAATAAGTTACTATTTAATTATATTGGATGGCCAAAGGCTGTGGGCGGGAGACCACACCACGAAATGGTGTTATGTTTTAATTACTGGGGGATTGTAGCTCACTACTCTGCGTTAAGCGCCGGGCTACTAAATGTTGTCCCGCGGTTACGCTTGCGTCTTTAAGTCAAGATATCGGGAACCAGTTCCAACACTGACAGTAGCGTTATGTCTCTTTTCAGCCACCTAACTGTGACCACACACAGAAATGATAACATTGCTTTGTCGCGACGTAAAAGAAGGACGAATAAACACTTTCGCATTTATAATATAGTAAGAATAGGTAATTCGGTATGTGTTGAGAAAGTCCCTGACTTGTGGTTATCGGTCCGCAGCTGGTGCAGCATGTTGTCCCGGTCCCGCGAGGAGGTGGCGGTGGAGAGCGCCGAGGGGGACGCGTCCGCCGCCGTGCTGCGTCGCTCCGCCTCCTGACCCGCCAGGTTCGCGCCCAGCTCTGGGGAACGTACACACGGACTAACACAACAGACAATAAATGCCAAACAGCTGATTATTGATGCATATTATCATAAAAATAAAGTATATACCGTTACATTTAAAGGACCTGCTTTAATTAAATTTTAGGATAAAGCTGTTAACGTTAAAATAAAGGAGCATTACAAATATCACAACCAAATTCTAATTCAAAGTAAATCTTAATAACTTCTATAAAAAATAATTTAAAAAATTCCGTAAAAACACTTCATTTAATGATACTTTATGCCGTAACTTAAGTTTGCCATCGACGGGAATCTGATGAATGTTTTATTGACTTTATAGCGTTTTGTATGTTGCATCGGATACAAAATACAATTTGTACTTTGGTAATTTATTTTTTGATTTTATAAATGGAAAGTACTATCAAATCTAAACATTCTCTTAAAAAATAGCTAGTCCTATAAATGCGCGACTAACATCTTGAAGAGGGATGTTAAATTAATAATTCTTCTAATAGATAAACATTAAAAATACTGATGAAAGTGTCGGTAACTGATCACAATTTATAAATAATACTTTCCACATTAAGCTGATATCCAAAAAAAATTTAGAAAGCACGACATTGACAAACAATAAAGAGCAAACACTTTAATATAAGACTATAGTACAAGTCAAAAATTACCGTCAAGAAGTACGTCTACTTGTTTACTTTTCAATACATACTGTAAAAAAAAATTGAAGTTAGCCTTTTACCACTCACCTGGAGACAACACTGTGATAGCAGCTTGGACAGCACCTCGCACCAAATTATCCAACGCGAACATCCAATGCGGTTTTATACTGTGCATTCTTAATACCACATTAACGGCCTCTTGGAACATATATATTGCCGAATGTAATTCATTTATCGCATTGGAATCAAAGTCTAATTCCTCTTTAAGAGTTCTTATGGCTCGCACTATTCCATCTTCCTTTTTTGAGTCCATTATATAGTCTTTGAGAGCACAACGAAGTGTCTCCAAGTGGTTCTAAAAACAAAATGTAATGAAAAAGATGGCGACGTTTAATAAAAACAAAATACTATTCCAAAAATGGGACATACCACCAACTTTATCGTAACCAATAGTAGAGGTAAGTGGGTCATACATATTAAACAACTTACGATAAAATCTCAAAACCACACAAAAGGCTAGCTTATTTCCTACATATATATTTCAGATAGACATTGAAATACTGTGATTATGATATCATTACGTAATTTCATTGCTGATTTCTGGAAACTTACCATAGTCAAAACTGTATTTCCAAAATCTTGCTGTATACTAAGCATCCACTTCGAGCAAATCTTTTCACTATCCTGTTCCAACACACGTGACAATGTCAGACGTCTTTGAGAATCCTTTTTCAGGAGATAGAATCCATCTTGCTCTATATCGATTGAGGATCTCGGTACGTTGCCCATATCCACCTAAGAATAAGATTTTACACATCTTTAACCAAATTCATTCACACCATAGGTTCGCAGATATAAAATCGCAATGTGTGCCACATATAGACAAAGTTGGTTATTTAATATACATATAAATAAATAAATATCTCTCTGGACAAGTCACACAAATTGAATCTAACCCCAAAGTAAGCAAATTATATGCTTGTGTTATGGGTGTTAGTCAACGACACTATTACATAGAAATACTTAAATAAATACCAGAATACATTTAATAAACACCCAGACCCGGAAATGCAGACATCTAAATGGTCAACACACAAATGCCTGCCCCCGTCGGGAATCGAACCCGAGCCTCGCGATTCGTCGATGCAGTTAGGCGAGTACGCTAGCCACTCGACCAACGAGGCGGTCATATGTGACAAACCTATATAAATTACTCAAGCACATATAACTATTTTATTATTCATTAATAAAGTTATACCATAAAATGATTTTATAAAGCTTTTACCCTACATGGGATATACTATTTCACATTTATAGTAAAAATCATGAAAATAAAAGGAAAAAAATAGAAATCATTTACGTAGGAAACCAATAAATATTATGTAAATTATAAAAATAAATAAGTACCATATAATTACACATCCACGGATTACAGAAACAGTTTAACATTTATGTAATTTGACACTAAACAATTTTGTATATATCAAAGTATTAAACATAAAATTATTTTGGTCATTCAGAATTTAGATCAAAAGTATTACATAAAATCGATTTTGAATAATCAATCCAACACGTTATATCGTGCCTGAAGATATTATTAGATGATATAATTTAAGACAAGGTCTATTACGTACTTGTAACGTTTTCGATTTTTATTGTAAAAATAATAGTCGTGTATTATTATTTAAAAATTTAGTACACTAAATAATGAAGGATTTAGCCCTTCATTTTTATTTTGGTTCGTTTAAATAACTGATAGGGTATATTTTACCCCTTAAGCTAACTTTTTATATCTGGCAACTCCAGGAGATATATTCTCTACAGTCTACACTAATGCTATATTTTAAATAACAAATAGTTCAACTAAAGATCCTAAAATGTAATATACAAGTACCAGAGAACAAACTTTCAAGTTTATAACATGACATAGGAAATAAGATATAATGATTGACCTGCAATAACTTACCTCGGGTGAAAGAAGCCCGCCTGAAGAACTTCTACGATTTAGGATGGTATCATTACTGTCCATATCATCCGTTGAAGGCGTGTTAGGCATTGTGCTAAAACGGAAAATTTACTTTACTAAAAATAGGTTGTATGTAAAACCAAAGAAGTTAAAGTCTCTTGTTAAAATTATTTGCATTAGATCGTTTATATCTGAAAAGCGAACAAATTAAATTAAAGTTAGTAATTTAATTAAAGCATTAATTTAATGGAATACGCAATAATAATCTTTAAATTGATATAGTTAAATACGTTCATAACAAATTATAGATATTATCAAAATAAAAAAGTACAGATATTACAAGTCGCATAAATATTACAAAAATGTGATATTTATTCGGCAGCGCTTTGAGCGCTAATTGCGATTACAAAACTTCTAACGGTTACCGCCCGTTTCTTTAAGAGTTAAATTTAGTATGTTTTAGTTCGATACTCAGCAAATATCATGTGTTTGAAAATGCCGGAAAATTGAATGATGCGAAAGATCGTAACTTATCCCACAAAATTAGATATTCGATTTGCTTTATCTGCACTCTCTCTTTATTTATATTTTGTTAGATACTGTAAAGCTAGGTGATATTCTATGGGTGTATGTGCGAATTGAGGTAGAGCAGTGAATTGGTGAAGAATTGTTTCAGTGAAAATTACTTTTAGCGAAAACTTTGTGCATATCATAGAATACTGCATGAAATGTACATTATTTATAGTTTCAAGCTGAGATGGAAACCAATAATTTTTAAATAAAAATGAATACACGATTAATCATAAAGTAAGCTCTTTGGTTTAAATTGAAAAATGTATATATTTTTTCAATATTATATCTTTTTTATAGATATAAATATTTTTATCGTCTCTGTGGTCTAGCGTTCCGGCGTTGGACTTGAAATCTAGATGTCACGGGTTCGTGCAAAAAGCCGGGCGACAAAAAAAATAGAAAATGTGTATTTTCAATTTTCTAATGAGAATAACGTTGCCTGCGATTTGATATGTACCAAGTGGACGGTAAACTTGCCCAATCTCATTATGGGACTTAGTGTCTTCAGCTATTCGTGGGTGTCTGGTTGTGCCTCTGGCATCCTTTTCGGGGATACGGGCGTGAAGATACATTTTTTAAACTTTTTATGAAATATAATGTGTATTACATACAGTATTCTATGAAATTCAATGAGTGTGAGACATAAATGTAATGATTACCTGCTGTTGGATAGGTCCGGTGGATATATCAATATCGGTGAGAGCATCGATGAAGCCGTCCTAGTGATTGTTGGATTAGACCGGACCGTTTTAACCCTTAACGATTGGAAAAGAAATAGCTTAGTGGGCGCACACTGCAAACTGGATTTAGGATAGAGGAAATTCATATTAGGAAGCCAAAGTGAACTATGAATCTTAATTCAAGGTCATTCAATTCAGGGATTTCAAAGTTAATTATGAAGGTCAAAATCACAAATAAAATGCAGTTTTTAAAATACCAGTTTTATGGTATTTGTATTATAAGGTAAACATACTTTGTCATAATCAACAGGCTTAGTCTGAATGTGTAAAGAATCAAACTCTAAACTGTGTGTTAAGTGTAATGTTATTAAATCAAACTGAAGCAATTTTTTTTGTTATTATGGTTCGTATTATTAATACACATTCCAAATTTTTATTGTAACAAGTTTTATTTGTTGAGTTCATATATTGTTAAAATAAATATAATTGTAAACCATAACTATTAACTATTTAAATTATACATAAATGTGAGTATACTATTCTTTAACCTTAAACATGCGATAATTTTGAGTTTTGTTAAAACAACAATAATATAACAACACAATTATTTTAATTCCCAATAGTATACCACTATATATTTTAAAAGTTTGTTGCTAATTTATTTATGTTCAATATATGCATTGTCCCGCACCACGTGCGTCATCTGGAACTAAAACCATACCCCAGGGACCTATCACTCCCCTTCCTCCCTCACGGTCGTCTACACGGTCGCTGATCGGTCCTGCTGGGCCTCCCCTTAGGGGTCTCAATCGGCAGGGCTTGATCTCACGTGGTGACGTGAAGACAAGAGTGAGGGAAAACAACCTATCCCAAAAACCGCAGAACAGAGCGAATCCGCGCTCAAACCCAATGACATTTGACACCATGATCTGGGGGCAAACGCCTCGACACCATTATCACTGCTCCCTTCCAGGAACAAGTGTGACACCCTATGAGAGAGTATTCAATCTAATAAAAACTAATAATCAGAACTATATTACAGATACTATCCAATGGTTCCTTAGTTATAGCTGAATGATCAGATCGTACACCCAAACTAATTTAACATTGTTAAGTTCGATCATAGCGATACTGGATACGCAAGTGAAACAACAAATAACAATAAGCATAGAACATTAAATTTTATCAAACTTATTGTTGCCAATTTGTTATGGTCCTTCAAGCCGGATAAAATGCTAGTATTTCTGATATTACAAGATTATAATGTTTTTACAAAAAATGATGCCAGTACATATAAATAAGACTGTCCTTTTCAAGCAGAAATTGTGTACAAAACACCGTTCGAATAAATGATTTGACGAAATATGTCCATGTTATAAAAAACATGCATTTCACTTTAAGTAACAACAAAAGTATACGTTTTTAAACATAAATTTGCGTCCAATAAAAATATGATAAATGTTTACCCCATTAATTACATACAAAAATAGTTCGAACCACGTAAACACAATCCCTTTCACCGATGTCTAATGGTATGAACTATGAACGTGAAACATAACACAAGGCACATTAAACGATCATGTGTTGGTATATCATTCATATCTTGACATAAACGGTTCAGACGAAATTTACTGGTTCTACCAACTTAAATTTCGCTTATTAAACTAAAATAAATGTAGTAACCAAAATATTTCTGCAACATTTGAATATATTGAACCATTTTATAATATTTTCACAACAAACTATATATCTCAATAACTATATGAATACGAGGAGCCAAGGACATTATTTACATAAATATTTCTGTATTATTTTGTAGGTTGTTTTCAATTTTGAGTTTTTATCTCATAAAAATCTTCAATGTAAGTAGGTGAATATATTAACTGACAAGAAATCGTCGGCTTTTTTTAGATTTAGATTTTTAATTAATTAAAAATAAAGTTATTAAATATTGGCTGTTTAAAAATAAAACGCATCAAATTTTCAGGTCGGTTTTTTTATCTAACTTATCAGTCTTGTGGAAACAGCAAGTTTTATCCCATATTTGATTTCACAGGTAATGAAAACCATGGACTTAAACTGATTTTTATGTCAAGATAACATGAAGTTTGGTACCTACTTAAAATATCATAACCCTCTAAAACTATAAAAAACAATAATTTAATCATGCAAAATAAATGATTATTTGTATTTATGCAATCAAAAACATTCCAAATCTAAGGGCATATTTAAAATCATGCTTTTAATAAGTTTAATAAAAAGCATGACCTACAAAAAAATACTTACTCAATTTCTGGTGAGCTTGGCAAATTTCCAGGCAGACACGGTTCTGAAATTTTCTTTTGCGCCACTGATGGTCTCACTTTATCCGCGGGAACGGAAATACTACGGCTATAATCCACGCTGTTTCCTAGACGATTCGTAGATTTCTTTTTCCTGTTATCAGTAATATATTATATTGTACTTTTCATTAACATAAAAATAGATCTAGGTTCGCAAAATTCCTTATTCGACTACAACGGTGGTTTAAAAATTGATATTACGCACCAAAAAGAGTGAATATATTCTTGCCACGGATTGGCATGTGGATATTAAAGGGTTTTGCACATTTCTAAAAACAAAACATGAGAAAAAGCGAGGTAAACCAATTAAAAAAGTATGATTAGTGTTTATTGTAGTCCTTACTTATTAATTTGGTGGTTTCGTGGCTAAAGCGACAAAACTCAAAAATGAATCGAAGAATTCTAAAACATTATAAATAATTATTTTTTAAGATTTTTTGGTATGTCAAATTACAATTTATAACGATAAATACCTTACTTCTGCAAATGTTGCAAAAAAATGTTCTAAAGACAGTAACAAAATATACAGTCATACAATTTCTCTCATTCTTAATCAAGCGAAATGTTTTTTTTTTTTTTGCAGTTTACCAAAACTTGGCGTTGTTTGACTTAGAATGTTTTTGTATTTTTCGATGCAAATAAGCTCGATAACTTGAAACTACGCCGAAATATTTAGAAAGCAAATCCATACTCACTCGCATAAAAACGGATCTTCCAACAACTCAGCAGCAGTCGCTCGCTTTTCTGGATCCGTTATGAAACACCTCAGTATGAAATTTTTTGCTTTCTGTGAGAGCTCACTGGGTATCTCAGGGTGCATCTTGTAGTAACCCACCTAAAATTACAATTTCACATACAATACTTATGAAAGAAATGAAAAGTTCATTGATAATTATTTAAAAAAGTATATTCACGCCCGAAAGATTGGGAAAGATATTTCTATTTTTAGACGAAGGTTACGATTTCGTCACCTGTATGAGGTGAAATTTTGTCTTTCTTACAAAAGTTTAAATCCTAAATCACATACACTGTAGGTTTCACCAACTAGAAACTATCAACTAAATGAGGTATTCATTCAATATTATTTAATTCTAAAGCATAATTTAAAACAAAATAAATAAATACCTTGAAAAGAGCAGCCTGAGGAGACCCCAACTCCATGAACGGCGGATTTCCTGTTGCCATTTCTACCACAGTACAACCCAAAGACCATATGTCAGCCTATAATAATATTAAACATAAGATACACCGAAAGACAATTTGAAGTTTAACTTTAATCTATAAAGATTGCAAATAAAAACTAAGAATTAAATTTAAAAAAAAAGAAACTCGACCCTTCCCGTCAATTTTCTTGCCTTTAATAATTATATCCCACTTCATTATTAATAGAGTTTGCATTGTTACGGCTACAAAACCTTGAAAAGGTTTGTACCCCCATTTTTTTATTTATGTAGGCTTCATGCACTACTGAAGTAGTATTACGTACTTAATAGTTAAAACAACTGAAGTGTTTTAGGTTAGGTTGCTTTAGGTTTATATTCATAAAAGTGAAGCATCCATAGGACTATTACAATAAACATTCTTTATCTATTATCATCAATCATAAATTACTGGCGGCATTGTATGTCAAGGTCATATTGTTGAAAATGAAGCAGAAGCTAAATGTATGCCTGAAACTTGATATCTTACCAAGGTATTATAAAAATATTTAAAAAAAATTGTAAAAGGAACTTCACTTCCTCAAAATAGTTAATTTTAAGTATCCTCAGAATACATATAAAAAAGAAGTAAATATAAAAATAATTATAGTCGCTAAAAAGCCGAGCGTAGACGCAAGCGTGAGCAAAGTGTATGAATATCATTTGTGAAAACGATATCCATACATAGTGCACGGGTCATCGAACCTAAGCAAAATATAAATATGGAATATTCAAAGTGTTTTAACAAAGTTATTTTAGGTTCGATTACTTTTTTACTATATTAGTTAAATATTCAGTTTTACTTTAATATTCAAATATCATTAAAGTTCACTTACTGGAGCACCATAACCTCTTTGCCCCTTGTCAATAACTTCCGGCGCCATGTACTGCAAAGTGCCAGCGAACGTCTCAGTCGATGGGCAAAGACCCGCCAGACGTTTAGAGGTACCGAAATCCGAGATCTTGAAAACACAGGTTTATATAAGTGTTAACTAAATACAGAAATAAAAATAATATTTATGCAGCTAAAAAAAATACACATACCTTCACAACGCCACTGTAAGTATTCACTAACACATTGTCACCCTTAATGTCGCGGTGGACGATCTTCTGATCGTGAAGATATTTTAAACCTAAAGGTAATAAGATAAACAAAATATATATAGGACATCAACGTAAAGCAATATTACTAACATAGTATTAATACTGATATTAGTTAACTCTGTTAGATCGATGCTTTCTGACTACCTCATAAAGGACTTGATTGCGTTTGGCATTTCGTAAGTGATATGCCAAACTTTTTTTTAAAAGAACTAAGATATGTTTATCTATAAAAAACAGAACAAGCATTCGTCTTTCCTGATGGCAAGAGGCAACTTACGACTATAGACATTATAGATATTACTGGTGCGTCGCTTTAGAGCGAGGATCTTAGAACAAATTTGACAGACACACACACAGGGCGATAAGAGGCGATCGTACCAATTCGAGCGGGCTATCACACAAAATATGTATACAGTATTAGACGGTCATGATGGACTGCACCCGTGGATTTGCACCTGCAATAACCTTAAAAAAAGAAATATAACAGGCGAATAGGCCTACGTTTTTTAAAATGGTATTTTCTCGATATTTACCTTCTAATATTTGTTTAGTGTAATATGCGATGGTAGCCTCATTTTCTTTAAGCGGTCCCCACTTGGATCGCAAGAGAGCTGATAGCGATCCTCCTGGTACTTGCTCCATGAAGATTTTGAAATAATTATCTTCGGATATTGATCCTAAGTACTGGAACAAAATGTTGCTTAAAATAGGATAAAATTTCACATAACGAAAATTACCTGTTAAGAATTAAAAAAAGTACTTAATGTAAGTCACGTTACACATAAGTGAATTAATAAATTACTGAGTAAGATCACTTTCTTGTGCACAAAAAAAATATAATGTAATACACTTCTACGCTTAAAATATATAATCTTTCTCTAAGACATACAACGGCAAACTTAGTTTCGTCTTACTTTGAAACTATCTCTGCATTTGTAATTTCTTGGTTTAGAAATGACACCGGAATTCGACATAATGCAAAAAATACAATACCAATTGGGCAGACTTAAAAGAAACTATCAAGTGACTTATTTTTAATGCAAATGTAAAGAATTTTAGTCTTTAGTTGGTAAAATATTAGAAAAAGCAGATCTTTTCATTCGTCTGCTTTTTCATCAAACACGAATATTACTTTGACCAGGTGGGTATCATGTCAAAACCAATACTAAAAACTTCACGTCCTGATTATTATTTCATCTACTCTCTTTAAATTTAAATGACAAGCAGACTTTTTAAATTTACTCACTCAGTGTAATATGAGTCTGTCACATATTTTGAGATTCAAGTTTGCGCGTTTTACTTATCAGTGACTCTTCTGTACGTTGTACTACTGCGTATTTTGTGCCTTAATGCAAGTCTCAAATATTGGTTTAAAGCATAAACTGTAATACCTGTACGATGTTCCTATGCCGCAACTGAGAATGTAGTATAATTTCCTCGTGTAACGGTTGCACATCTCCCAGATTCTTCTCCGGTATCTCTTTGACCGCGATCCTGACTTGTGTGTTGAGGTCCCGAGCGGCATATACCACTCCGTACGTGCCTTTGCCGAGGACCACACGTTTGTGGCAGTCGTCTAATTCATATTCAAACTAAAACAAATAAACATCACTTGAAATTACATGAATTGACTCAAACCTTAATTGTTTTCATGTATTACTGGAATAAGTCGACAATAGTAATGTCAGTTTAAAAAAATACTTATATGTACTTATACTTGAATAACACGAATGACTTAAGTGGGCAAAATATTAACATTTTATCCGAATAAAATTATAGAATTTTGACATATTTTAAAATTTTATTTAGTTTGATGATGGTATTAAATGCCGCGTGAAGTTATGAGTAGGTATTACATCTAGTATTTGAATTGCTTTATAACTTGTGACCAAATATGGTCTCGGGTACTATTTTCATTTTGAATGTGGGGCTTGTTTTGAAATATTTATTCGAGCTCATCGACTTTGTATTTTCACATATTTTCCTGCCACCCTAGTTTTATGAGTTGCAATTACTAGTGATTCGGCTAAGCATCAACTAAACTTGTTTTAGGTTTATGATATAACGGAACAAAAAGGAAAAAAATAACATAAACATGTCAGATTAGTCCAAATGTGTCAACTTGTGATGTTTTCAAACAACATTTGTCGAGGAATAGATTTTAAGTTTGTAGACATATGTACAAACTGACAGCACTAAACATATTTCGTCTCTTTCTGTTACTGTCGTTAAAAGAAGTTAGCAATTACTTTAAATTTGTTGTGCGCAACAAAATTACTACCACTGTCTTATTTCTGTTTGCAAGAAACTTAACATGCCTGACTCTGGCAGCGGACCTTACTACCTTTGCTTTGGTAATATTTGTCGCGAGTTACCATTAGGAGATACGTCTGTTCGTTAGCCTTCGTATCCTATAAAAAAAACTCATCTATCTCGAACACAATACACATTTTAAATTTAAAGTTTTAGGCGATACTGGCAACTCACAAATGTTCTCTCATTACTACCGATATAATTTAGGTAACTGCTTTCGTCATATTTGAATTGGAAGAAGGTCTCAAGTCAGGTAAAAACGGTAGATTATCATCAACGGTGGATACAGGAAGTATACAATAATACAAAGAAATTAATTATTTTTCCTCTTTTAAGGCTCAATAATTAGGATTTATACCTTGAGTTGATCTTGCATGCCGCTGGAATCGAGATCAGCAACTTTCTCGTGGTCAGCAGTAAGCTCACCCAGCAAATCGTGCAGATGCTGCCGAAACGCTTCTGAAGGCAGGAAGATTTGGAAGTCGTCCGAATTCTCACTCACGTACAGGAATAGGCATCGTTCGTCACGTTTGTACAAACTAAAAAATAAAAATATTATTCTTGTTTATTATCATCATCCAGAAAATGTTATATAGTACTTGGGGATTTTAAAATGCATCCTGGCATACATTAACTTTCGCTCAAATTGGGTCAAAACTGGGGCATGCATTACAATGATGAACATTGATATCCGACTTGTGGATCTGGGTGTATCGTAAATTTTAAGTATTGCTGTACTAATATAATAATAACAATTATAATTATTGGAGCTAAATAGGAGTATATTATTATATCTTTTTTGTGTAACAATGTCTATTACAGTTGACTAATACGCATAGCACAAATATATGATTTGCTGACTTTAGAGTTTAAAGAAATAAAGAAAAAAAACATTTACACATCACATGTTGTCCCTAGGCGTGCTTGAACAATGCAAACAAACTGCATACATGTCGCGCAAGATTATTGTTTAAATAGACTAATTTCTATCAAATACGCCTAAGGTTTTAGGTATAATTCCTATTCGTTATTTATTTGAAATCAGTCTTGCCAATCTTAAAATTCAAGCAGTGTACAATTTAGAAACAAAATTTAATAAAGAATTTTCCATATTAATGTACGTACACATTACATACATACATATATATATATATTATATAGACTACTAGCGGCCCGGTACGTGCTTCGCTACGTATATGACCGCTATATTACCGCTTTAATGACATAACACAACAAAACAAAAAAAAGTTTCAAAAATTCAAAAAAGTCCTTTCTGGAAAATTTTTAATCTGACCAAACCATTACAAACCATCTAATAAATAGTCTGAACAAAGCCTAAACATTTAAACCAATAGGTGCGCCCATTCTTGAGTTATAAAATTACAACGAAAAGTAGCATTGATATATATATATATATATAGATTAGAACTCTCAACTCAGACATGCCCAGCATCAGACTTGGTTCTATCAGAACATCGGTAATATAAAATCAAATGTGCATACCTGTACGATCGAATCATATCAGAAGTAAACAGCCACCGATGCACTTGTCTACAATCACCACGCATAGAATCCAGGCACAGATTGAAAATCTCCACTGATTTTTGCTCAGCACCCATATTTACATTTACATATGAGGGCATAAGTACTTTAGTAGTTTCTAAAATCACCACCTGAAAACAAAGAAATTGTCTATTTTATGTTTTAAAAGCATTGTTGAAGTTTTTAGTAATTTCGTTGTCTGGTGAGCTAAACTTAAATCATTAAGAAAAAAAGATTTTGCGTTAAAATTCTACATGTTTTACATAATGAAAAAAATTCACTTAGACAGGATTTGAACCTATATACCCTTTCGCGTCGAGCCGACAAATGCTCTAAACATTTTAGACACTGGATTCAAATGCGTTGGCGAAGTTTTTAATTCTTTACTATACCGTTAGAGCGGGTAGTTATATCCTATAGAGTATAGATACATAGTTCTGAGTACCTACTAAATGATTTCATCGTTACAGATGAAATTCATATTTAGAATGGCCATAACTTTCGTTTCTCTCAAAATATTTATAAAAAAAAATATCTTCACGCCCATATCCCGGAAGAGGTAAGCAGAGGCACAACCAGGGCACCCACGATTAGCCGAAGATACTAAGTCCCATAATGTGATAAGTGGCAAGCCTATCGCCATCCGGGCACATATCCAATCCCGACCAACATTTTTTTATTTATTATTGGATTTTTCCAATTTTCTTTTTGTTGGCCGACCCGGGTTTCGAACCCGAGACCTCATGCAGTCAAGTCCAACACCCGGACCGCTAGACCACAGAGGCACAATATTTATATTTTGTTTATATATTTATATTTCCCCGTGTTGGTCTGGGCTCCTTTGTAGAATAGACCATCTGCCTTCCTTGCCAGGCAGCTCGTAAAAGGCGAGCAAAGGCTCACCGTCACTAACACCGTGAATTCTGACTAGGTGGTAGAGTTTAGCAGCGACTCGCCCGGATTGATACCACCGCCTTACTTATTCATGCCGCCATAACGTCATGACGTGTTCCGGTTCGGAGGGTAAGGTAGCCGGTAAACTTACTTTTGCTCGAGGCCTAACATCCCGGCCCCGGGTTGGCAACGCACCATTACCACCTTTGGTGTCTCTAGGCGACGTGAATTTCTTTCCATCAGGAAATCCGTCTGCTTGTTTGCCTTCCAATATCATAAAAACAATATTTTAGCACTTGCCCTGTGCTTGGGTAAACATTCTACAAAATTATAAAGAAAGAAAAAAAATTTCACGAATCGTCTTTGTTTAAAATAATAATTTTGCTTTTGTATGTAACACACTGCCTCCGCATGTCCTTGAGGCGCTTCAAGGTTAACATCTGCAATCAAATTCACGCCATTCCCGTGTGCGGAGCAATTTGATATTCGTGTTGTCCTTTTAAAGTCATAGATTAGTCAAAATTGCTCGCGATTATTTCAGGCTTAACGCTAAGTCTTTTATAAAGTAGGCAGAGAGTATCCAGTGTCAAATCTTACGAACCTTGCAGACCTGCCTCTTCCTCCATTTTCCTCCACATTAATTACCCTTTTCATACAAACATGCCGGTTTCAGATACTCTTGACACCACCCTCGTATATTGCCCGAACGATTTGATCATGGAATGTCAACCATATGTATTGATAGATGTATGTCTCTCCGGTTACCTTCTAGATGTAGGTAATCGGAGAGACATACAACCACATACATCTGAATATACCATCAGAATATAGGTCTGTCTTTTTATTTCTTTGGAAATATCAGCTGTTAATATGTATCAACATAAGTTTGGTCAGTTATACACATCTATATGTACATTAACTTGTTTAAATAGATAATGTTAATGTATAAATTTGTAGAACCTGGCCGCTTTAAAATGTAATATTAAATTAAAATTAGGTGTAGTATTCTTACCGGAAAGCGTATAATATTTTCACAGCTGCTTTTAGTTGCCTCTACAAAAAACTCCATCCAAAAAGAAAACACCTGTTGTTCGGGTGACGTTTCTTCACTCTTTTTCCTAAATCTGTAAGAAATAAGCATACCTCCAAATGAAATTGTTAATCTAATATTTATTAAATATATTGTTTTACAGCTAAACTAAATCTAATTTATATTTTTCACAGTCGACGATTGATAAGTTTAAAATATTTATATTTTTACATACTTACATTTCTTCACAAAAATTCACATATTAATTTATCACATATTTAAATGAATACTTGTACTGTTTTACGTATCACTTATTTTTTTTTAAATAAATTATTTTTTTAGAGAATCATCAGGGTCAAAACATAGGCTACCTACTGAAAGATAGTTTTGATTTGTAAATAAAGCTACTATTGAGAAATTATGTAAAGAAAAGTTTAATTCATACTAAGAATAAATAATTGTTATAACTATACACTTGCGTTTTTCTTTCTACACATTTTTACATTTTCTTCAATTTCTTCATTTGTTTAGTTAACAATTTAGAATACGCCTACGAAAAATTGTAAATATACAACTATGTCCCATCGCTTATAGAGCAATATAATTGAAATATGGCACGATTTCAAAACTGTTGCCCTTACCAAAAATAGTTTAATATGGTTAAAGAAATCAAATTCAGATAGCTAATTAAATTACTCGCTAAACTTATGAATTAGTGACTCCATTTACGAAAACTCTTTCATTTTACACTAGCTGTTACCCGTGACTTCATACGCACGTTGATGTGAATTTTCATGGTTAGTGATGGGAACTAATGATTTGCTTGAAGTAAAAATTATTCTAAATGTTGACTCAGACTAGTTACTCCTACATAAAATTTGGTAAAAATCGTTGCGTCGTTTTTGGGTGAAAAGTGAACAGTGACACCGCCTCTGCGGTTTAGCGGTTCAGGTGTTGGACTTGACTGCATGAGGTCGCGGGTTCGAATCCCGAGTAGGTCAACAAAAGAAAATTTGGCTTTTCTAATAAAAAAAGCGTTGCCATGGGCTATTGGTATACTTTTTTTTAAGTGAACAGACAAATCGACAAAAATCTTAATAAACCAATTTTTGGGTTCTGTAAGTTTTTCACAATTCGTAGCAATCATTGCTTGTAAAAAGTGTTTCATATATATGTTTAGTTTACTACTATTTTATTATATGTATTGATTAAAGAACATAAAATAATATATTGAGATATGAAAAGCAGTTTTGGATATATACCTATCAATAAGTTCAATGTTGCCAATAGTAGACTTTAGATACCAGTTCGGGGGTTTCAATTTAAACATACATTCAGCTGCTTGAATTGCTTTCACATAGTCTTGTGCCAGTACTGAGATCTCGAAAAATGTTGCCACATCCCAATAGTCTTGCAACGAAGACAAGCTGCCCTTTTTTCCAATCAGGTGATTTAATACTATTCCTGAAATCATATTTTATAAATAATAAATTAATGTCACTTGACAAATTACAGAAATTGGTCGAACCCCAAATCACAAAATAAGTAAATAATTAGTACATCACACAGAAGACGCACTGGTTTACAGACAAAACAAACTTAAATCTTAAAATGTGTGGCAAAGGCTCATATTGCGCTGATAGTGACTAAAATAAAATAAATAAATTATGAAACGTTCTCTTATTACTGCAACAAGTATTAGAAGGTAAACGAGGACACCTGTTTCCTTATGGTAAGAAATGCAAGTTGCCTAGATGGAAATGTCAATGGTTCGCTGCAAATTTGAAGCAATAAAATATATTTGATTTAAAAAAAGCATTACGTAACTTTATCGTATAACATCCAACCGAGAAACGACAATAGCAGGCACGGACGCTTTGACGTCTAGAAAAATTCTGGTACCTGTGTTCTAATTTAAATAAAGTTAGTTTGGTAAGTTTCTCTGCGCGAGAATTATTTCTTACCATTTGAAAGATGCCTGTAGACAAAATCTACGACAGAAAAATATTTGTCATACCTATGTGTTGTAACTCTTGAGAATCCTTGAAATCATTCCCAGCAATCACCAGTAATGTTGCCAGATTGATACCGGCATACTCATTCGGTTGTACTTCAAATCCTTGTCTGTACCTTAAATGCATATAAAAAAACTTTTATATGTATAAGAAAAGCTAACCATCTAGTAAGAACTATAGACAAGAAATGAAACTGACGCATCTTAAAGGCTGGTATTTAAAAAAACGTTAGCAAGTCTGCCGGCAATCCCACCGTACTCTACCGTGGGATACAATGGCCAGCACTGACGCTATAACAGTAGAAAACGCTAAGGCGCTAGTACTAATTCGGCCAACTGGAATAAGGAAGCCTTGCGTCACATCTAATGTAGTCATAAAAACAAGTTTGACATCTCTGAATGAACTCAACGCTCACCCCTCCCTTTACTATGAACCACGTCTCGGCGTCTTAAAATATTTGAGTAAAAAGCTAAACTTTTGGCTTTGTTCGGCTCTAAAGCAACACTTGGGATCAGTGATCCTTAAGTGCTGTGCGTTTGAAACATACTATAGTAATAAATATTGTTTTGTCATAACATTATAACAATTCGCCGTATTAGCTAGCTTTCGTAACACTTACCAATGTATAGCATTAGTTAAACTTTCCACATCCGTGTGCTGAGATTCAACGAACTTATCCTTATATATTCGACCACAAAGACAAAGCATGTCGGGAAATCTATTTTCCTTTTTCTCTAAAGCTTTTACACAAACTTTTAAGGCATTATCTCTGTCACCTTCTTTGTTTCTTCTGAAATTTCAAAAAAGCCACATTGAGCATAATATAGATTTATCAGGCATAAATGTTACAAGACATTTTCGTAAGAATTTTCATTGAGAGCTTAATAAAACGAATATTCAAAGTATATGGGTACGGTAGGTAATATCTACAATACTATTGCAATACCTTCTCCAATTGAATCTTTTTGTTTTGTTTTCAAATTTTCGATCAGGTCACGTGTCCACAACGTAAGTTTAGAATTTTTTACGCATTTCAAAAAAAGTGCGCAACGCTGCTAAAGAAGTTTTCACTTCAAA
>NJDD01000569.1:102143-120546 GCA_002245505.1 Calephelis nemesis
CAATACCTTCTCCAATTGAATCTTTTTGTTTTACAAGAAATTACAAAACTTGAATTACACTTTTGGCACAGATTTGAAGTGTGGAAATACTTGCATAATTTTATGATCTTTATAAACTCATTCACATCCTAAAACTAGTTGTAGGGTATCTCTATCTTCTAACAAAAGCAACAGTCAGGGGGGGGGAAACATATGCAAAACCGAAAAATAAAATGTTTCTCCTTATTTCTTTATTGACGAAAGATAGCACTAAGTTACAATAACAAAAAAATGTGATCGTGTTTAATTACAAAATTAATTTGGTAAATTAGAGTAAGTTAATAAGTGCCACTGGCAGTAATTATAAGTCACCACTATCTTACTTATAAATCTTATAAAGAAAGTAATAAAAAGGGACACAAAATCTTTAAACTATCAGATTAATCTGTACACGACACTTCTACAAAAGTTTAATCTGTCCCTCGAAAAACGTCAAATAAATACATAATTTGAAATACCTACCCTTACCTTAGGAGCCAAGCTTGAGTTAAACGTTTAACTTTTTGCACTCCGGGAGTGCCGTCAGAAGTGAAAACTTGAATATTAACGTTGTGAATTTTTGATATTTTGAAATGGTTAGGGAATAATTTTGCACGAACTGCTTTAATTATTAGTATGTAAGTACTATCATTTATGTGGTAGAATACAATATTCATTTATTGCGCCATCGTATACAAACATGACAACACGAATATTCGCGCAAGCGCCCTGCGCCGTCTTACAAATTTTCGATCAGGTCACGTGTCCACAACGTGAGTTTAGAAGTTTTTACGCATTTCAAAAAAAGTGCGCAACGCTGCTAAAGAAGTTTTTACTTCAAAAGAATTGTATAATTTTGTACTTACCTATTCATAGCAAACGCGTACATGAACCTTATTATGGGCATATTCACGTAGTTTTTTCTATTCATAATAGTTTTTAGATCATCAACAACTTGTACGATGGCATCGTAGTCTTGGATCTCCCTGTATGATATAAGTAAATTAAGTATAGTATCTCCGGAGAGAACGGCTGGGTCGTCGAGCCTCCTGCGCATCGCGTGTAAGACATTAGCAAGTTCTGCACCACTGTATGTCTCCCGCGCTTTTCGTAAGTCTGATAGAAATTTCTCCTGAAGATGGGCTCTGGAATTTAAAACAATTTTTATTTATTTACTCTTCATGTACACACAAATTACAATTATCAATACTAAACATATCATTTAAATCTCCTCTGTTGTGTACAGTTCGAATGATGGACACGATTGGATTTGTGCCCGGTTGGTGATAGGCTTACCACCTATCATTGTGGGACATATCTTCGGCTATTCGTGGGTGGACCTAGTTGTGCATCTGCCTAACTCTGCAGGGATTTGGGCGTGAAGGTACTTTTCCTTTCATTAACATTGGTGTGTTAATCTCCTTGAGATCCTTTCGTGCAAAATTTGTAGGGAAATTGGTGTTACAGAAAGTCTGTTGCAATGCGGGTATGTCGTACATAAGATTTCTACTAATTGACTATATACATACTTTTTACATAATAATTTAAAATATACCTGATATAAGCAAACAAAAAAAAACTAAAAACAAATTATATAAGTAAACGAAAGATTAGTAAAAAGAGTATAAAATATAAAGCGCATTGAAATAATATTGAAATTGCCGCTGTGAGGTCCAGGTTTGGCGTTGACTACATAAAGTCACGAATCCGATTTCTGGGTCGGACAAGTCAAAATGTGTTCTGATATAATTTTCTTAAAAAAATAAAGCTGTCCGGGATTGGACAAGTGTAGGACTAAGTAGAACCTTCACTAATTGCTGATGCCCTGATCTTTACCTAACTTCGAGGCTACTGGCGTTGAGATACTTCCAACGATATCCTTTTCAAGTAAAAGATCTTGCACAGCTGTATAAACCAAATTCGACGCATATTCGTTTTAATTGGTAAAAACCACAAAAAATATCGGTCGCAAATTCCCCCGTGCGGCAATAAGTCATTTCGCAGAATACTTTCAAAAATCACCATTTTATACTTTTAATAGAAATTATCGCTCCTACAACTAAACTTTTTGTCTTAACGATATCCTTCAAATTGCAAAATCCTGCTGGAATTCGTACTTTTACAACTTTATAATGTTTTTTATATTGGTTAAATCACTACATAGTATAAAACAAAGTCGCTTCCTCTGTCCCTATGTCCCTTTGTATGCTTAAACCTTTTAGACTAAGTGATCTTTTAAACTGTAATAGATAAAGTCATTGAAGAGGTAGGTTCATACATATATTTCATAACCGTGCGAAGCCGGTGCGGGCCGCTAGGAAAGACATAAAAGAACATAAGTTTCCATAAATGGCGCCTGCTTTGAGCGTTTAAAATCTGACAAAGTTTCAGCCAACGATATGTCAAATAATTATGGGACCAAAAGCGGCAATTTGTTTGTTCCGTGCAAAAAAATCACAAAACCTGTCTCAGGTTTTTGGGCTAAAGATGTATTCTGAATTTAAATTGCTGTTTATATTCAGAATTCATCTTACATTACATCACAGCTGTGGTTGAGCGGTCCCGCATTGTACTTGACTTCATGGCTTCGATCCCCAGGTCGGGCAACAAAAAAAAAGTTTTAAAAACAGCGTTTCCCAGGATTGAATATGTGCTCGTTAGGCAATAGGCTTGCCATCTATCACATTGTGGGACTTGGTGTCTTCGGCTAGTCGCTTGTGCCCTGGTAGGATAGGTGCGTTTAGATACTTTAAACTGTTTTTACATATATATATCCATAATAGTATTATTAATGCGAAAGTCTGTCTTTCTGTATATCTGTCGCTTGTATTTTACGACTAAACTGCTGGACCTATTTTGATGTAATTTATTATGCATATAGTTAGACTCGAAATTAAATATAGGCCACTTCATATCAAAAATCATTTATATTTTTGCTTGTATGGCCTTATTGTTATTGCATGTTTTTTTTTCTATCACCACATTTATTGTATTCGTCACATAAAAGTATCTTAAAGCCCATATCCCTGAAGACAAAGGCAGATGCACAACCAAGGCATCGACGATAATATGATTCCTCGTTAAACCGGTAAATGCGACATTTTGTTTCGATTCATCTAATATGCGGTCTCTGTGTAGATAATTATAGCATCGCCATTGCCGACTAAGTTATGAGAGAGCGTGGGCTGTGTTTACTGCATCTAGCTCGGAGAACTTTGAATGCCGCAACTTTTTAAATAACGCATAAATACTCTTTATTGTTTGAAACTGCTTACAAATTAAACGGTCAAGTGCGAACCAGATTATAATTACCATCATTATTTTTTTTATTAAAAAAAAAAGTATTATATAAATTGTTATGAAGTAAAACTAATCGTGTCGTTTTTCTAGTGGGTTTGATAAATTAAGCTTTGGAATAGCAGAAGTTATGAACATCAGGTCTTTGTAGAATAGAGATAGTATTCCTGCCTGCCTTCCTGCCAGGCAGCTCGTAAAAGGCGACTAACACCGTAACATCAAACTAGGTGGAAGAGTTTTGGAGCGACTCATCCGGATTGGTACGACCGCGTTACCTATTCCTGCCGCTATAACGTCACTGCTAGCCATTGACGTGTTCCGGTTCAGAGGCTAAGTTAACCGGTAAAGTTAAATTTGCTCGTAGCTTAGCATCTCAGACTCAGGTTGGCAACGCAACATTAACACCTTTAGTGCCTCTAGGCGGCGTGAATTTGTTACCATCAGGAAATCCATCTACTTATTTGCCTTGTAATATCATTAAAAAAATGACAAGAATTAAGGATCTAAAATGTCTACTATACTCCAGTTGATGTTCAACACACCTAAGTAACAACAATCAACACTAATAATTCAACTCAACGCTAATAACTAGATATAATATGCAATTTTATACACACTCTCACATCTCTAAGAAGACGAGAAAAATAAAACTCAAGGGTTTTTATCTTTTCTCTAAAGGCTCTGTTCATCGAGATGAAGAGATAACCGTGACATATCTATCTATACATAGTATAAAGCAAAGTCGCTTTCCGCGTCTGTCTGTATGTATGTATGCTTATATTTTTAAAACTACGCAACGGATTTTGATGCGGTTTTTTTCAATAGGTAGAGTGATTCAAGAGGAAGGTTTATATGTATAATAACATGCTTCATATATTAGAGAACCACTGATAATTTCAAGATTTCTAATGCGAAGTCGTAAATAAACATATTTTTTTGCGCTTGCATTGCAAACGCTGGCTGAACTCTACGAGATAAGTCAAAATAATGTACTAAGTATTGTTTACCCTAAAAAGGTCTACAAAAAAGTTCGCGATGGTATATGTCTATCTCTTAGGGATAACTTACAATAACCAATTTTTATCTTTTACTTTTTACGAAAAATAATGGCTCATTTTCGAAGCGATTTAAAGCAATACAACATGAATCCTTATCTAATTAAGTATCTTAAATAAGTTTTACATTTAATATAGAACAATATAGCCCTTTACAGTATGTAAATTAAACGAATAGTTTCGGAGATATTACAGGTTTAAAATACAGGGACATCGCGGTTGCGGCGGTACCGGCTGGCCGCGGTGCGTGCGCGACAAAGCACGCGTCTTTTTCATAGGACTGTAATTTACAGCGATCGCACGCATTAATAAAAACGTCTTTTTCAGCGCGACATTTTCTATCTAAATTGTATTTACGTTTGTAATTTAATATTCCACACTAATATTATAAATGCGAAAGTAACTCTGTCTGTCTGTTACCTTTTCACGCCTTAACCACCCGACTGATTTTGCTGAAATTTGATATGTAGATAGTTTGCATTCATGAGAAGGACATAGGCATATTATTTTTTGGAAATTGAACCCCTAAATTTGTGAAAAGAGGTGGCAGAGTATGTATGAGAAAAATGTTTTTATTGCACATTTTTGCATGAAACTTTGAATTAATGCTTTTTAGTACAAATGATGAAACACGTATTTCAGGATTTTTCGAAATTCACTCCAATTGGGGATTAAAGAGGGTATCTCAGTTTGTATGGGAAATTTAATTCTATTGAAATATTTTGCGTGACACTGAAATAATGCTCTGCAATACAAATTATGAGATACATATCTAAGCGTTTTTTGAAAATCAACCCCTATGAGGGTGAACGGGGGTGGCACAATTTGCGTAGGAAAAATATTTAACTGTAATTTTTACCATAAGTCCATAACAATGAACCACGTACATCAGTTTATCATTAACGAAAAACACATAAAGAAATTATAATTTACCTACATAGTAGCAAAATTGGTTAAAAATCCCTACTTCCCTACTAATATTATACATGCGAAAGTAACTCCGCCTGTCTGTCTGTTACGCTTTCACGCTTAAACCAGTAAACATCTTTGAGTAAAGTAAAAAAAAACCTTTAAAAGTAAACAGTAAATTTTTTGTTATTGCCCGGACCGGAAATAGAACCCAAGATCTCAAGAAGTAATTCCGAAGACGGACGGTTAGACCTTAGAGACGATATGTATATTTCTAAAATTTCGAAAAAACATCTGTTAGAGGTTTCCATAACTTGGTATACAGTTTAATTTCACAGGATTTGCCGAAGTGCAGATAAAACTGATAACACAATAACGTATTCCTACTATTTATCTGAGGTGAAATTAGAAAAGAGAAAGTGTATTTTCAGTTTTGACGGCAAAACTGCTGAATTGATTTTAACATTTAAAAAAATAGGTGGAACTTTGGATAGCGATACAGGCTACATTTTATCTTAAAATTTTAACGAGCAGTGTTGGAGAGCTGAATATCAAATTAGTAGACTACGCGAGCGAAGCCGCGGGTAACAGCTAGTTAACATTATAGATGCAACAGACGCTGTCCTCTGGCCGAGATGTTAGGCTTATCGTACAGTCTACCGGCTACCCTCTAGACCAGAACACGACGCTATCATAGTGGCGACAGGGATAAGTAAGACGGTGGATCCTTACCCGGGCAAATTGCTGCATATCTCTCTGCTACCGGTGGTCGTGCTTGAAATGACCTATTTAACTTATGCTTACTCTCTTACGAGCTGCCTTGAAGGCAAATGATCTATGCTACACAGAGGTCCCGGGCCAAGAGAGGAAAAAAATTCTTATAAATTTTTACGCGTGCAATAAGCTTAAACAGTATGAATAATGTTCTTTTAAACATTCAATATTTGTTTGTATAGACCCACCTTGTTGGTCTAGTGGCTTTCTACACCGATCAACGGCGAGGCTCGGGTTTGATCCCGACGAAGGCAGATATTTGGGTGACGAACATATAGATGTCTGCATTTCCGAGGCTGGGTGTTTATTAAATTTATTCTGGTATATATTCCAGTCTTTCTAATTATTAGAATCGTCGACTAACACCCATAACACAAGCATATAATTTGCTTACTTTGGGGTTAGATTTAATTTGTGTAACTTGTGTTGAGGTAGATTAAGCCTCAACAAATACTAAGCTTTTCCCTGTTGGCGGACTCATGTTTCCACGCTCTGTTTCTTTATTTAACTATCACTTTTTTGTCCTTTTCTTTAAGTTGCTTATGTTTACAGTTAGGTTAGATATTTAGACTTTTTTTTTGTTAACGATGTGTGGTAATTTTAGTCTGTCAATATATGTTTTCTTTCTTTCTTTAATCGACATTACTTATTTTCTACAATGCAATTTTAAAAACTTAAAATAACGATAGCATCTTCTATTATACACACGTTATAAGTTTTCATATATATACGAAAGAATAGCTGTTATCAGTCGTAATATGTCTGAGAAATGTATGTTATGTATTTGTATTTATTATTCAAGAACTAGTAATACGTTTTTAGTGTAGTTTCTTATCTTATCGTATAAAAAATATAATTGTCTTCCAAATTCCAACAACTTGATTAAAAAGGTCGAGAAATGTTTAAAGCTACTCCAAACCAAACCCTTCAGGATTCTTTCGAAAACTAATACATTTTTTTCATATTGCAACAAGAAATCTATATATTAGTACGTGATGCCAAAACTTTGGACCCCTTTTTACGAAAATTGCTTGGACGCAAGAGCATAAAATTTTGGCACACTCATAGTTTATGTGTAGAAATGCAGAACGCTAATATTGTTCAATAATAATGCTTATAAAGTACATTAAATCAATAAATAAAAACAATAACCACACTAACATGCATTTGACACACACAAACAAATTTATTGATGATGATGATAAAAGATCACAAATGGCGCACTAAAAAGTTTGAAAACAAAGTAGTTGGTCTTGAGAAATGAAGATGGCTTTCTTATCAACAAGATATTAAAATTTATTATGGCCGAATTTCGACCAACGGGCGACCACTTGTTTTCCTAAATAAACAGTTTACTGGCTCTCCCACTATAATCAAAGCTGCGTTCATAAAATGATTTGCACAAACTTACTTCGTCTGGACCTCAACATCTTGCAAAATATTTTTGAGCCTCAAAGTGAGATGCTGTTTGGAGTCTGAAACTTCTTCTCCTTTGAACTTAGCTGCAGCTGGGTTCGTAACTACACACGTACCAACGTCCGTTAATTTGTACGAAACGAACAAAAAATTTGGTAAGGATATCTGAAACAAAAATTATATCTATTGGTTAGTTAGTTAAATCGTCTTTGTAGTCTAGTGGTCCGCTGTTGGACCTAACATCATGAAGTCCCGGGTTCGATTCCAAATTAGGGAAAGAATATGTTTTCACATTTATCTAATAAAACCAACGTTACCTGAGATTGGATAAAAAATATGGTTGGCGATAAATTTTCCACCTACCACATTGTGGGACTAAGAATGTTTGGCTAGTAGTGGGTGCTCTATTTGTACCTCTGCTACTTCTTTAAGGACTCGGGCGTGGTAGTATTTTTTGTATTAAAGTTTTGTCTGCATTAAAGCATTATTTAATCACTTGAATAACTAATTGTTTATGATAAGGGTACTCACATCTCACTCGTGACTCGACCAACGACCCTAACGAACGAGAAAATGGAAACCGATCAATAAACGGTATTGCCTTATAAGGCATGATTAAAAATACATAAGGATGACAAACAAAAACAGAATGATTCAAAATCGGTAAACACAGTGATGACCGTTAAAACTAATTTAGTTTTAGTTTCGTTTCCCCAATATTAGCGGTGATTCTGCTTGTTCACAAACAAATCTTTTTTAAGATGCATGTATATTTTTCAAATGAAACAAAAACAAAAGAGATGGAACTTTTTAAAAATGTCAGATTAGTCCAGATATGTCAAATTGTGACGATTTTAATCCACGTTTTTAGAGTGACAAATTCTGTAAGGGTCTGTAGAAGTGTCATGTACAGGCCAATCTGACAGAACTAAATATGTTTTATCTCTTTCCATTACTTCCGGTGAAAGAACATAGCGATAACTTAAAATTAGTTTAGTGAGTGCGCAACAAAATTACAACCATTACCTACCTACTACTATTCTAACTTACCCTTAGTTTCGTTAGCATGGCAAGCAAGCCTGCGCTTTTACTTTTTATTACTTTTCAACCCTCCAGGGAAAAGTTTGACGGATCTATGTGTCTGCTGTGGCATTATAACTTTTAAAGGGATGGACCGATTTCGATGCGGTTTTTTTAAGCTGATGTGATAGAGACAGTTCTTAGCTACATCACACGTAGATTTTGTCGGAATAGTTTAAGAATTTTTGCCATTTAAGTGTTATTGAGATGTTATCGGCGCATTATTTACCGGGCTGTTTCAGTTTTGCAGCAAAAACAATTCCAATTAGATGACCTTATAAATATCGATAGGATATGAGTATGCAGTTAGTTACAATTATTTCACGCCTGGCACTGATTAGCATACTAATCAATGGTCACGTACATATTATACATTCATATTATGTAAACTCTGTGGTAAATTACTTTAAAGATATGAAAATAGACCACAGTACTCCAAGGTCCAAACTGGCCACGCGATTTTGTCCGCGAGGAATTTAACAAAAAAATATTAAGATAAATTATTAAGTTCATTTAATAAGAGTACTTTATTTATATAAAAGTAACCTGTGTTACTCCTTATAACATCAGCTACTTGCCAGTGAAAATCTCGCCAATACCGGTCCAGCCGTTTCAAGGATTAGCCGGAACAAACAAACAGACAGACAGACACAAAAATATAAAATGTTATTATGGTATATGTACCGTATATATACATTCATAAATCATATGTATGTAGTAAAAAGCAGTTTTTTAACATTACAGACATCAATTTTTTGTTTGTAGGTATAGATTACACTCTGATACAGACTAAAATATCAAATTTACTATTATTTTAGTCTATTTTTATTGACAAAGTAGTTGGAGATTAATTTTCACTACGGGAACCCACATCTACTAGGATGTCGCTTGTAGACTAATAAGTTAATGACGCGTTGCCAACCTGAGGCTGTAACTATATTGGTTACGCTCCTACCCGGAACACAACAATGGCGTCTGTGGCGTCATTATAACAGTAATCAATTTATGAATAGAAAAACTCATCGCATATAACAACATAATATACTATGACAAGTCGACATAATAAGGTAAAGGCCTCAATAAAATAGTATTCTAATCATGAAACGTTGGTTGTTAAATTTATTTTCTCTTACGCAATCCGGTTTTACCAATATCTCTGAAATGAGCCATGAAAAAAGGAGTTAAGACCAGACGGTGTTTTGCCTTATTAATGTAGGCACTATATACACTTTTATACCATCACAACCTATTAATCAAGTGGAAGTAAAGGCTCTGTTCATCAAGATAATCAAGATACCTCCCTGCTAGACCCCATTCCATCTCCATGAGAGTGAACAACGTGACAAAATTTTAATACACAAAAGATATTTCTATCGCAGTTTGCAGACAAATAAAAAGTTAAAATAATAACCTATTGTTATAACGTTAAAACGTAACCGTGGTTCCTAGTTTTATTCGGACGGAAAAAGTACATGGCCACGATAATCGTGGCCTAGACTAACAATAAGATAAAATTGCAAGCGTTGAGATAAACTTGTGAAGTAATAAAGGCTGTAGACATATACATACAACTTTAATTATATAAGTGAGATTAGCACTAATACTTACATCTGTCTTTTATTTTTATAAAACGTTCTCATCAATACCTAACAAGAAAACTAATTTAAATTTTGAAACTACCACTAACATAACATGTTCCTTTTTTTATATCGAACAAGCCGGCGGATATCCTGATGGTCATTTAAGGATGCTGATAAGCATTAGTGCGTCAACCCACAAAAAGTTTAACTTTTGACTATTAATCTATTCTGATAGTGTAAAATGTTTTAGACGCGCCTAACGCCGAGCGACGAGCCGCCACTATTCCATCAAGACCACCCAGTAACCAGAACGCAGCACCAAGTCGAGGTACGGTCTTCCAGGTGACAGCCCTTGTTGCTGGCGTTGTAGGGAACAGTTCAATCCATCTAAATAATGTCTCGGCCTGAGCACTGTGTTTGGCCCACAAAGCCCGGTGAAGTTGTAAAAAACGCGAGGTTGGCAACACATTAGTCGTTCCAAAAAAAAACCGATTCATCGCTAACTTAAGGCCCGGACTCCTATCCTACACTATGGAACTCGATATATTGCAGTAAAGTGGCAGAAATGGGCATATCAATGGTACTAATTACGAGTACTGAATAAAAGGTACAGCGCTCTACCACTTGATTAAAACTGAATGCACTAATGGAATACCTAATCCAGAAACCGTAATTACTAGACTACTAATAACTAGCGGGAGATGGGCTCCTTAAATCCCGAAAAAGCCTCAAAGCGAAATTGACAATACAATGGCAGTGAAACTGCAAAAACCCGACTCCCAACTATTTCAATACTACATCGCAATCACATTATTATTTTTAAAAGATAGATAACAACAACTAGCAGTTTAGATTTATACCTACTTAATAACGAATATTTTTTGTCTATGTTGACGATATCAAGCAACTCAAAAACCGCTAGTCGAATAGTGATACTGTTAAAATATTAGTTTCTATATTGTGTCTAAGATAGTAAGTAACACACTAGTAACAGTTATATAGTCTGTGGTGTAAATTCGCGCTTCTTCAATGTTTGTCTATTCCTTTTTTACTCTGTGGGCATCATTAAAAGGCTGTTGTTGTACTATCAAACTTTTCTTTAATTTCAAGTAAATTCCACATAATCCAATAACTCTAACAGATTCAATGAATATACGACCAACTAGAGATCATAATCTATCTTTCCAAAAAAGAACCATCAAAGTCGGTTAGTTACTGGTCGAGTAATGGCGTCATAAACATACTAAAACAAAAATAAACATAATAAAAATTAATATAATAAAACACACAATCGAATGTAGGACCTTCTCTTTTTTGGAGTCGGTTTAAAAAAAGAACGTGCCACTAACACAACAAAAAAACAAATATAGAACAATTTTTTTAACACCCTTTTTAAAATGTGGTCAAATTTAAGTACACAATTTCTAACACAATAATGAAATTGCAAAACTAAATATAGAATTCTAAACAGCCAGTTCAATAATTGTGTAACGTGAACGGGAAGAAGGCCGTTATGTCATCTCCTGCCATCAAATGGACAATTCAATGAAATATAGAAGATGATCGCGAGTATCTCTAACACAAGAGCAACTCAGGTATATGTGGACTTCACACAAAGACTGGAAAAATAATATTTAACCGCAACAGAAAAGCAAAAACCGACTTCGATTTCATAAAGCAAATAATCTACGTACACAAAAAGTATTTCCTCGATTTCTCTAGGATTCCATCATCAGAACCAGACTTAGTGGCAATGGAACCACTTTAAAAGTGAGCTCCCTCCAACAAAATAAGGATTTTGGAACTCGGTTTAGAAATAATAGAGAAATCAATTAGTGTACATAAAAAATATTGCGGTCGAAAATATAACCTCCTTTTTTGGAAGTAAATAAATGAAGCTTGAAGTTTGAAAGTTTGACGTTTACACATTACATTCAAAGCAGACAGGAATATTGAAAAGGACACAAGAAATAAGTCTAATAAAGCCTTGTTTTGGACCAACTACAATTTCCAATGTCGTGAAAATCTTCTTAAATAGACAAAACAAAAAACATAACATAAAAAAACTGTGATAAGTTTTGTGGTTTATTGTTTTTTTGTTGGTATATTTATTTAATGTTATTGAACCGAGAACATTCTACGTCCATATAAATAGGCTAGCAGCTAATAATTTTCCGTAAAATCCAGATCATGCTATACCAAATTAACACAAAACTGAAAGTCTGGTGAAGTTGTAAAAACCGTCAGGTTAGCAGCACAATAGCAGCAAACTAATTTAACATACACCATAGTCCATAACTATCCTCATGATTCACGAGAAACTACTCGGTGAAAACCGCAAGCAAAAAAAACCGTTTAAAAAATATAGTGTTTGAGTTTAATTGAGCACCTTTTTTTAATCACTAAGTACACCGCAGATTAAAATTTAAGTCTTATATTCACAATAAACTCAAACACTACTAAACGATTTTCATACGGGTTTACCCACCCATTAGGTTGAGTGACTATTGAGGAAGGTTTAGATGTATTATTAGCCTATAGGTAAACATGCAACTTCAAGCGAAAATGTTGCCAAACTAGAGTTGTAACGAAATACTGTATGGTGGAATTATTCCTGTTTAACAAACGACGAAAAAAGAGGGGTGTTATAAGTTTGACTTGTCTGTGTATGTGTGTCTGTCTGTCTGTGACATCATAACCTTTGGAAGGATAGACGGTTTTTGATGTGGATCTTTTCTTTTAAAAGGTGACGTGACGGAGATAGTCCTGATGGATGGACGGAGGTCCATTATAGATTTTGTCAAGGGTTGGTGAAATTTTTTAGTTTCAGCATTGTAATGAAAGATCTGTAGCAGATCCACAAAATGAGCCCACAATCTATACTTCTATATTTTATTCCATTAATTATAATTATATTTTATTCTTCTATATTTTATTATATTATTTTTATTCTATTCTTTAACTTAACTACTTTTAATGTGTGTTTTTGATTGTGAAACTATTTCAAGAGACACATAAGTAACCTTTATCAAATTTTAAAACCTATATTAAACATTTCAGTTCCTTGAGCTTAAGCATTTAATTTTAATTTACTCTTACACTAAACAATTTAATACCTTAGAAGTTATTAGAAAAATAAAAATTGTCCTACCATTTTTTTCTCGTATCGTCCTTGTCTATCTCATACGATAAAAAGAAAATAGAAAGAAAAAGTAAATAATATCAAAAACTGGATGTATTAATAAATTACATTTAACTTTTTTTGTTTTTCTAATGGTAAAGATTTTGTTTCAACATATTATTAAAAACTTGTTTTAATTTTAATATAAGCTTTTTCAACCAATCGCTTGTAAATAGTACAATTAACACTGAGACCAGACAGATAAATAAATTCTTTCATTGTTTTCACAAAACTGTCAAGAGTCTGTATACTAATAAAGTGGTCCATTGTCTAAACTTCCATAATAATCCATGTCCAGGCAAATATTATAACTGCAAAAGTCAATCAGTTATATTACTTAACTTATTTTGACGAAAATTGGTATGCATTTATAGTTGAGAACCCAAGTTCAAAAACATAAGCTAAAACTATATTAACTATTATATATTATAATAACATTTTTTAAAAAATCAACACATAAATAACTATAATGGGGAAAAAAATATATTTTACAATGTAAACAACTAAAACCTTCTCCGTGTTGGTCCGGGCTCCTTTGTAGAATAGACCATCTGCCTTCCTGCCAAGCAGCTCGTAAAAGGCAAGCATAGGCTTACCGTCTCTAACACCGTGACATCTGACTAGGTGGTAGAGTTTCGCAGCGACTCACCTGGATCGGTACCACCGCCTTACCTTTTTCGGTTTCGGACACTTTCGTAACTGTTTTTTCTTAACTGGTTGAGAAAAACTACTATTTAGTATGTTTTTATAACTGGTTAAGAAAATATGCTTTTTTTGTATGATTTCATTACTGGTTAAGAAAAAAATATATATAAAGTATCTTCACGCCCGTATCCCCGAAGAGGTAGGCAGAGGCACAACCAGGGCACCCACGACTAGCCGAAGACACTAAGTCCCATAATGTGATAGGTGGCAAGCCTATCGCCAACCGGGCACATTTCCAATCCCGACCAATATTAAAAAAAAATATATATGTTTTCAAAACTATCAAAAATAATTTCATAAGGGTGCGTTCACGTTTGTCAACCGGGCGTTTACAAAATCCGTTTGAAAATTTTCTTATTTGCAGCAATATTTCATGGGGAGGGCTGACACGAATTCTGACATAGGCCCGACGAATTTTCTTCGCGTGTACCTTAATTTCAGGGTTCTTAATAGTTAAAAGGTGCTACGATCTCCAGGCAGTGCCCAACTGAAATATGTTAATTTTTCAATTGGCATATTGCACTTGAAATTTCTACACACAATACCTTTAGGGCGTATCCATCCACCAGACCAATGTTGAATTCTGATAATGTTGTATCTCATAATGTTGAAATCTCATAATGTTTGTTTCTTATAATGTTGAATTCTCAAAATGTTGAATTTTTCAAATATTGTATCTCATAATGTTGGATTCTCAAAATGTTGTATCGCAACATTTTGAGAATTAAACATTTTAAGAATTCAACATTTTGAGAATTCAACATTTTGCGAATTCAACATTTTAAGAATTCAACATTTTGAGAATTCAACATTTTAAGAATCCAACATTTTGAGAATTCAACTTTATTAGAACTCAACATAATGTTCCAGAGCGGTTTTTTCTTGGTCTGGTGGATGGATATGCCCTAAAGCTATTGTGTGTACATTTTGCTATTTGCACATTATGCATGTCATGCTCATTCTACGTTTTGCTCATTTTGCGACTTGCACATTTTGCGTTTTGCTCATTTCGCGGTTCGCAAGTTTTGAGAGTTATGCTATGAAGGGTGTGGATTGATCTTTATATTTTGGATTGATAGTTTTGAAAAAGCGCATATGTATTTTTTTCTTAACCAGTAATGAAATCATACAAAAAAGTGTATTTTCTTAACCAGTTATAAAAACATACTAAATAGTATTTTTTCTCAACCAGTTAAGAAAACACAGTTACGAAAGTGTCCGAAAGGCCTTTTTCCTGCCGCTCTATGTGTCACGTCACTATGTGTTCTGGTTCGAAGGGTAAGGTTGCCGGTAAACTTGCTTTTGCTCGAGGCCTAACAGGTTGGCAACGCACCATTAACACCTTTGGTGTCTCTAGGCGGCCTGAATTTCTTACTGTCAGGAAATCTGTCTGCTTGTTTGCCTTCTAATATCATTAAAAAAACTGACAAGAATGTAGAATCTAAAATGTCCAGTTGATGTTCAACACACCTAAGTAACACAATACATTGCAATTGAGAAATTGGGAGTAATATTTATTGAGCCACTGTAATTCAAGGCTTTGATAAGTACATGTTCTATGTTGATGATAGAGCTCTAAATTATTTTGCAATCCTTTTATCAAAAATATGATTAACATATTACTCATTAAAAACCTCTGTGGTGTATTAGTCCAGTGATGGTGAAGACTACATGATATAATAGGTTAGATTACCGGGTCAGGCAACTAAACAACTAACAAATAAACACAAACTTGTCCAGGATTGGACAAGTGCCTGGCTGTCAAAAGTTTGCTACCAGTATCTTTAGTTAATTGTGGGTGTCCTGGTTATACTTCTTCTGACTTCTTTGAGGGAATGCTCACACAATGTATTAACCAACTCCGAAATGAATGGTTTTAATGTGATTACTCTGCCAATAAGTAGTTGATTTTGATGGTTTGTTTATGGAAGGTACAATATGGAATTCCGAAATGTCTGTCATCATAGTCTCTGACCATCAAGAGAGATTCACTGTTATATCACACAAGAAAAATCTTGGTAAAATATAATTACAACCTAACTTACAAATAAATTAGACTATTGGAAATACCAGTTTTGCTAACACTATTAAAAGTCAGCATAAATTTACACATAACATACCACAACACTATTACAATAAAATGCAACAAATTCAAAATCAATGAAACATGATTCATTACTTTGTTTTGAATCTATCCTCATTCATTGTTTTAGATTTCATTCATAATTTATTGACACTAACAAATATAACAGTTTATCTTGGATAACAAAGGCCTGGTATAGTGATGTCTACCTAGAAGTAAGAAAGCCAACCCTCTTCTGATATAGTGCTGATAAATGTTACAAATTTATAATACACTGGTACACTATGAACACCAACTTTACATCCCCATTAGTTATTACCAGTGGCTATAATAATACATTAAAATTATTTCTTTTCAGCTCTCTAGAAGGAATTTTGATTTCAGGATAAAAAGTAGATCATTTCACTGTCCAGCCTCCTACACAAAAAAATTCACCAAAACCTTTCTGAAGCAATGAGAATCACAATATTTTTTAGTACCTAGTTAATGGAGCTTTACTCGGTATTTTTATAAAAATGACTATAGAAGTAAAGTAATAGATTTATCTAACCCCAAACATCTGCATACTAAATTTCATGACAATCATTGGAGATGTTACCGAGATTCAGAAAAATGTGTGTAAAAGAATTGCCTGTTTAAAGCTTACATTACATTAGTAAGTACCTATAGATTATTAAAATAAAAGTGACAAGCACAATTGAGTTTTTTCGAAATCCAAATAATGTTGTTGGCAACAAATATGTAGTGAAAAAAACTTACCTTAAGCCTCAATGTTGCATCCGGATCTACATCATTGTAAAGTAGTACATTCTCTTTCATGTCAAAGCTCTCTCGCACACCCAAGTGATATAACAGGGAGCTCTGCTGTAATTGAATACTGAGGTCCACCAGTGCAACATCCGCATTGTAGAATGTATCCAAAACACTTGTCTCACCAAAGTCTAACTTTTCAAACTGCAATTAAAAGTGTCAACATTATTAATACACTTTATTACAGAGCTCCTAAGTCTTAAGTGATTTATAACTTAGTTTAGCAAACAAGCAAAAGGAAAGAGGTGGAAGGGCTATAGTTGGTTACCAAAGGGGTGTTGGGCGTGATGTGTTTTTGCATGTTGTTTTATTACTTTATAGCTATTTTTTTTTATAAAAAAATACTATAATCACCATAGGTACTACAAGGGTACAAACTGGTACAAAATGGTGCATAGTCAACTTCATATTTGGATGTTAAATTTCTTATCGAAGATGTTACCCTACTCTCTAAAATCAAAATGCAATAATGGTAAATACTAACGTTATGGCCTCCAGACCACAACAATAAAAACCACATCCTAAAATGTGTACGCTCATCACAGAAATACCCTTAGCTGTAGGAGACTGGAAATGATCATCATTGGACATAAACCAATAAAAATGTTGACTTTTAAACAGTATTAACATAGCAAGCAAAAGCACAAGCACAGGGCAAGTGCTAAAATAAAAATATGTTGCGATAAACGAAAGTTATGAACTCATTTGGTGGGTACTAAGAATTGTGTATATATAGAACATAACTACCCGCTTTAACGGGTTAGAGAGGAATTAAAAATTTCGCCACGGGGCTTGAATCCTCAGTAGCTCAATTGGTTAGAGCATTCGTCGGCTTGAGACGATACAGGTTCAAATCCTGTCTGGGGCGAATTTTTTTCTTTCTTTAAAATTTAGAGAAAGTAAACATAGAATATCTGTATTTCTGCAGGATTAACACAGCACTGAAACGGCTGAACTGATGTTAATGGGAATTTTATGCACACATAACTAATGTAGTAAGGAGTAACTTTTTTATCATATTGGAAGGCAAACAAGCAGACGGATTTCCTAATGGTAAGAAATTTGTGCTGCCTAGAGACAACAAAGACAGTAATGGTGCGTTGCCAACATGAGGCTATTTTGAGGCTGATGTTAGGCTTCCAACAAAATTAAGTTTACTGGCTACCTTATCTTCTAATAACATACTTAGGATTATTTAAAAAAAACTAATTTAACTAAATAACTTTTTTGTTGAATTCCAAGAGAATGTTGAAAATGAAAATTTTTGGCATTGATAGTCTCTAATATAATTGAGTCATTTTCAAATTTGTTGGGTCGTTATCAAATTGTTGTTACAAAACTGTTGCAACAAAATTGTAGTAAAATGGACCAAAGTAACCAAATTGTAATTTTAAAGCTTAGTGTACAACATCCAAAAAATATTATCACACTTTTTGATTTTATTGTTTTGATAACTATGTATTAGTCTACTAAGGTTATATTTGAAGATTTTAAA
>NJDD01000569.1:122557-139631 GCA_002245505.1 Calephelis nemesis
TGTGAGTATGTGTGTGTGTGTGTGAGTGTGAGTGAGTGTGTTTGTGTGTGTGTGTGTGTGTGTTTGTGTGTATATGTGAGAGTGTGTATATATTAATGCCATTTGAGTCAAATCAAAGTCAAATTTTTAATTTACAGTCTCTTGTATTAAGCGAATATATCGAAGTAATAAAATTTATTTTGTTATTCAGTATGGAACTTATGAATTAATACTGACGCCTTGATACTGACAGACGAGTTCTTTCAAGAGTCTCTTAAGATGTTGTTTGAGATTCGATATAACGATATAAGACAGTTTAGAGTCTATGTATTTTCACAACTTTTCCTTTTTGGCTTTCTCGAGGTTACTGTTACACGGAATGATGATGTCTACAAGAAAATCCGAGTGATCCAACCGTTTATTAAGCACTGTCTCCGATGTATATTTACATTACTTATAGTAAAGTACTTCAAAGCCGAGAAGTCCATACCGAAGAGCCAAGTAGCTGGTGGATAATCTTGGCTGCTTCGTCATGCCTGGGTAAGATGAGAGCAACCGGAAATAATATGTCTAAACTTACAAGGACGATAGCACGTTCAACATACACCAATCGTTCCAGCCCTTTGATGCATTTCCGATAGTTATTCGTATTGAGAACTTCGCAAGAGGTTGTACGTTTTAAGGAGGTTTTTGGCATTAAGGAAACCACGTCGCATAGATTTCCGAGGAATATAAAATCTCATCACAAGTGAGCGTTGGTGATACATGTTATAAGTTGTCAGCAGTTTACGGAATCCTTGGGCCCAAGCAATTTAGCCCACCTTATTATACCCAATGTAATATACAAACTACGAACAAGAAATCTAGATTCCCTATTCGTAGTATACAAAACATGCATTATCCGATAAACTTTTCATTACTATTTTTATTATTATTAATGTACTACCAAAGAAAATATAATTACGACCTTAACTTTTCTTTTGATTGTACACGTAAATGTTTAGAGATCGAAAGCGAGACAATACAAATAATAAAGCCTGTACAAAAGGCAAGCTTATCTCTTACAAGATATATATTTTTACAACTAATCTTAGCTTAGATAAAAACAATACAAATTAAAAAGAGATAGGTAGGCAGTCTACAAGTTAAACATCAAAGAGAATAAAAAATCTTGGTGAAAATTATAAACTATTCTACAAAAATATTTACTTTAATATTTATTTTCTCTCATAGTAACAAAATTCAAACTAAAGGCTACCCTATTTAACAAATTTACTTGACATGATTATTTTAATGTTGTTAAGAAATAGGTAGTGGAAAACTGAGAAGTTGAGAAAAAATAGCTGGAGATTTTACGTTTAAATGAAATAATTGTTATCTAAATTATAAGTTAATAAGTTTTAGTCAATTGACCGACTTAGGTTAATTACTGTTTACTCAGAATTAATTATGTATCCACTGTAATAGGTTCTGAACTTAGTTAAGAAAGATGCTGAAACAAGGTTTACTAATAATTTTCGTTTTTTTATTTTTTTTTTAAGTTTGAATTTATTATTTTTTTAAGTTTTATTAGTTTTAACAATAACACATTATTATTATTTTTTGGCTATATTACGTATTTAAGTGAGACCTACTACGAGGAAAAAAAGGTAAATATAAAACTCGGCTTTAAAAAAATTACTATAACTACATAAAACCACATTTTATTTTTTTTACCGTGAGTTGGATTTTTATCAAAATTGTAGGGTTTATTATACAAGAATTTAATAACTTGACTTATTCTGTAAAAATATGCTTGGATTAACTACGAAAAATAATGTTTTTAAAAATAATATAAATTTTGTTTTATAGAGTTTCATACATAATCGATATTATAATCGCAATAACAACTATGAATACACACCACTATTACCTTGAAATAATGTTTGATAGAAGCTCTATCTAGTAGAAAACTTTTTACCTATTTAGTAAACTGTCACAACGAGTATGTATAAGATGGCAACAGATGTCGCTACAGTGCTATATCCGTTCAGCAGTTCATGCAATAGCGATTTTGCCGCCCAATTGTCCACACGTTTTGCGAAAAATGGCGGAAAATCGGAAAAACGACGATCTTTCTTTCGATTCTTCTTTCGATTTATGTATTAAAAACATATAAATGTAGATATTTTTAGAATCCCTGAGAATTTAGCTACCTAATAACGTAAAAATGTGTATGTTTAACCCCAAAACCATTTGTAACAATTAAAATGTAAAAAAAAACCAAACGAATTTTATTTACCTTTTAAATACTTGATTCGAAAGAACATGAAACATTTAACAGAATGCAATTACAAAAACAACAATGTCAATGCAAATATTTTACAACACAATATTTCGAGAAAAAAAACTGGTCGTTATCTCACTACCTGCTACCCGGTACTACAAAAGGACCGACGCACATAGGGGCAGATTTCATTAAAATATGGCAAAAGGTCTAAATGCTCAAAGTAATATCTATTGTTTTAGCTATGACTTTTAGCGAACACAATGAACCTGTTGCTTAAAAACCGGTACCCTTGTAGCGATAGTGACCGATACTTACCGTCACGGTTAGTCGAAACTTACTCGTCGCACCGAGAGCACGATTTTGGCATAGTTTAAAAGTATTTTAACTTTAAAATTGAGTGATTGATCATTAAAAAAATGTTATGGAAGCTTTGGCATCGGGTGAGTCATATAATAATCCTTTAAAACAAAGTTATTTAAATGTAATTTTTATTTAGTTATTAGTTTTAACATTGGATTATTACAATATTTAAGTTTAAGTTTGTTTTTTAATCATCATGCAGAGTTTAGTTGCACTAATTATTACTAGTTGTAATGATTTTGGTATATTATTATACCTGATTTCATTCTTTTTCAATTGATAACAATAGCCTTTGCCCATAATTGCCCTAATTTACATAAATTTCAGTTTTACTTACACTATAACAGAGAAAATTTAAGTAACATTTCCAAATGCATAAATTGTTAATTTTTTTTGTTTTAGGATCTGGCTGTTCCGATATTTTTATAACACGGATAGTTTTATATAACAAAATGATCGAGTCTGGTCATAAAAAACTCGACGAGCAAGTACCATTTTTGAAAAAATACCTTATTGACCGTACTAAGTTTCCGGAATGGAAATATCCAGAGCTAAATATAAAATATCAAGAGAAAAAACCAACGAAGACATTATTAATAGGCTTTTCATATCATCGGACCCACTAATCACTAGTATGCAGAAGCCACAAAAACACAAACATGCGTTAGACGCGGAAGTGATCTAACTTTTGAAAGCACCAGATTTAGATATTTCTGGTACATCAGAATTTGTTTCAGATGATTCTAATAATGATGATAAATAATGGTACTCTAAAATAAATGTTTACTTTATTAAACGATTCTGTTTTATCTTAGTTTTTGTTAGCTTAGATTTGCAACGCACCATTACAATCTTTGGTGTCTAAAGGCGACATAAAATAAATAGACTTATAATATTTTGAATACTCGCCTCTGTGGTCTAGCGGTCCAGGTGTAGGACTTAACTAAATTCGATTGGGTTCGATTCCTGGGTCGGGCAACAGATAGTAAATTAGGTTTTTCCAATTTTCTAATACAAAAAAATGTTGCTCGGGATAGGACATGTGCCCGGTAGGCTTTGCTTTTTAGACTTAGTTTCTTTGGCAAGTCGTGGTTAACCACCCACAAATGTGCCTCCGCCTACGTCTTCGGTTATATGAGCGAGAAAGTACTTATTATACATAAATAACAAATTTAAAATATAAATACGCATTATAATGCTGGCTGACATTAAAAAATGATAAACAAAGAGAGAAAATAATTTTTGCCACCTTTTCATGAAATCTGCCCCTATGTGCGACGTTAGAAATTTTACGCAAGCTTGTTGAAAGTTCTGAGAAGTAGTATCTTTTTTTATTCTATTTAATGATTGTTCTTCTCAGTAAAAGCGTTCACTGATGGTAAAATAGGTTTGGTATATTTAAGTAAAACAAGATAATCAAACGGGTGGTCAACGGCTAAAATCTGATTTAATTGTTTTTTTTTCAAAATGTTCCGAATATGTACTTGATGTAAATTTAAATTTAGAATTATAATTACATTTGTCAATTAATTAAAAAAAATATAAAATTAGCTATCTGTCACAAACGAATTCTCTATAGAATTAAATTCTTGAATGTTCGAAAAAGTGTCACGTGCTATTTAATCTCTTATTATGGAGTATTTAATGGAAGACACTTATAAAACTTACATATTTCATCTGTAGATATGTCATATTACAAATGTTATTTACAAGAATAATTTATTATATAATTAGAAATACTTAAAATCGAGCGGGCCGTTACGTCACAAGTACATACATGACCGAATTAAATATCGCTAAATTTTATGTAAAACTAGTTAAATGATGTGTATTGTTTTATAAAATTGTTTATCACTTACCAAAATATAATATTAACACTTAACTAACACATTTTCACATCATCTAAACTCACGGTAAGGGCACTGGACATACCTATGAATTTGCACCGGTACAAAATTTAGTAACCTTTTTTTTATTTTTGTATGTAGGTGTGTTAGGTACGTGATTACGTGGACTCAAACTGATTTTCCCCTTTCCCTTACGATTGTCCCTTACGGGGAAGGCAGAGAGTATCAAGTGCCAAACTTCATGATCCTGACAAACCTGACTGGCTTCCTTTCCATTCATAACCCTTTTCATACAAATATGTATACATATTGGAGACTCTTGACACAACCCTCGGATAATATCCGAGCAATCTTATCGTGGAATGTTAACCTTGGTCTCCCCACGTTCGCATTGTGTATCTGCTTTGTCAATCTTTCATCTGTCATTCTTTCCACATGACCGAACCAGCGGAACATGCCCTTTCTCATTTATACACCAACACTCTGAAAGAAATTTCAATCCCACTCATTCTCGGATCTCACTGTTACGAATGCGGTCAGCGAGCGTTACACTGTGGTGTAACGATTTTCCGTAGCGCTCTTATTTCGACCGCATCTATTCTACTTTCATGCTTTTTCTGACATACTCAACTCTCGCTTCCATACAACAACGTTGGGATAAGTAGGTATAGAATTATGCAAAAGCGAGCTATCTTTTTAACTCTAAAACCTTGCTTTGAAATAGCTTGGTTGTAATTAAATTTATGAAAGTTGTTAATCATATAACGGCCAATAAGAGCCGGGCTCATACGACCAATCAGAGCAGAGTACGTGCCTCGAGCAGGGTCGAGGCTTCATCTTGATTTTTGGTAGAATATGTGGTTCAATTTTCAGTTGTTTTCTGTTGGTTTATTTGGGTTGAATCCAGGTGGACGGATCGAGTTGGATCCTTGAAAGTATATTGTGCGTTCAAAGTCGGATCGGTGTCTTAAACCCGCTGCTCGGTCTCAACTTTTGATTTTCGTTGTTTTGTGTAATTTCAATTAAAATGTTGCGAAAAGAGTTTATTGTGTTTTGTGCTTGCATTATACCCTAATGACGCCCACTAAATCTGCAGTTACTAACGAATATATCAATGAAAATAACGCTTCTCCGACACATATATATATATATATATATATATGAAAATACAATTTCATTCGCTTTCTCCAATACTAGGTAGGTAGAAAGGTACATCAGCAACTAAAACTCTTACATCCGTTCTGGCTACGTTTCTTTCAAACACCTTGACTTCGGTTTTCATCGCATTCATATGCGATGCAAAGGGCATCGCAATCTCTTTCCATAACTGTGACCAGTATTTGCATGACTAAGTGTAACTCAAAAACAACTTGTGGGACTGTAAAATATATATGTGGGACTGCGGGATTTTGAAAAAATAATAAACAAATTAAGAAGTGATATTAAAATAATTTGAGTCGAATTTTTGCAGGTTCACTGCGCTTAAAGTGTTTATGCAAATATCATTAATGAAATACCTACCTAAACTAATATTTTTGTTATGATCATATACCTACTTGCCTAGTTAATGACAATCCGAAACCTAAATAGTACCTACCTAGCATTGCTTAGTACATTATAAAATCAAAATGTGGTACATACTTTCTTACTTATTATTTTCTAAATATGTATACCTAAAAATTAATCTTCTAATTAAAAAAACCTTGTCATTTTTACTTAATTAGGTACTCAAGTATATACCTATATACCTATCGTACTTAAGTGAATAAGTAAAACGTGTGTAACATGGCATTTAAGTGTATATGTTTGTAGGTATTAGAATGTGAATGTTTTTAAATTTAATACCTACTCAATTGCACAAGTACAGGATGTGTTATGTGACTATCCCATTGCCCGCTGATAGGTACCTAGTTTACCGATTCACCTATTCCCGTAGCCATGACAGTGTCATATTCGGTCATAGGGTAAGGTAAGTAGGCTTACACAATAGGCCTAACATCCCGGACATAAAACAGCGACACACCTTTAACATCTATGGTTTCTACAGGGCACAGGCCACGGTTATCTATTATCGCCGTGGTGAGCTGTTTGCTTGTTTGTTGTCTAATGCCATACTTAAAAACCAGCAGTTATTTTTTTTAATGGATTGAGGAAACCAATACAGGGACATACAAAAATCACATTTTTTTTTTATTTGTAAGACTGTACTGAAATTATATTTACATAAATTTACTACAAAAGTGTAAAAGCAGATATTATATATGGTATTTTTATTATTTTAGTATTTTTAATTTGTGCGTCATCTATTGTTCAATAGCTTTACTCATATGTGTTAAAGTTAAGAAGTTAGTATAGTAGTTCATAATATATAGTATAGATGTCGCTATTACATATTGTGAAAACTGCCATCTATTGTCAAATACATATGTATACATACAGAAATGTTTGGAGTACATTACAGCTAGTCTCTGAGATCTACAATCTAACATTTAAAATTATCGTGTCATGGTGTGCGTGATTGAACTCCTCCGAAACGGCTCGACCGATTTTCGTGGAATGTTGTGAGCATATTGAATGTGTCTGAGAATCGGCCAACGTCTATTTTTCATACTCCTAAGTGACAAGGGTGGCTCACCTCAAAGTTTTTACTAAAACCACATTAAAAAAAGTAGCAGAACACCGTCTGCCGAGTCAGCTAGTCTAATACATAAAATTCTTGTGTCACGGTGTGCGTGATCGAACTTTTCCTGAAACGGCTCGACCGATTTTCGTGAAATTTTAGAGCATATTGAGTAGGTGTGAGAATCGGCCAACATCAATTTTTCATACCCCTAAGTGACAAGGGTGACTCAACCAAATTTGTTTTTCCTAAAATCATATTAAAAAAGTGGCTGGTCAATCAAGGTCTGTCGGGTCAGCTAGTTTATTACATCATGAGAAATCCATTGATAGAAACAAGACGAATTGGGTTTTAAAAGGCCAAACAACATTTTTGACCGCCTAGTTTGTTGGGTTAGCCCATGCCTAACTGCAAGTACCGGCGGCGATGCTCTTTGTTAGCTTTGCCGCGGCAACCAGTTTGAATATAAATATTATGCTGATATTATAAAGCTGAAGAGTTTGTTTGTTTCTTTGTTTGCTTTAACGCGCTAATCTCAGGAACTACTGGTCCGATTTGAATTGTTTTTCAGTTTTAGAAAGCTCATTTATCGAGGAAGGCTATAGGCTATATTACATCATCAAGCTAAGACCAATAGGAGTGGAGCACCAATGAAAACTATTTCAACAAAGAGGTTTTATTTTACTATGGAGAGCTTCCGCTGCGTTTGCTGCTTGAACGGTTAAAATTTCGCTAAAATATAATAAATAATTCATTATTTGCCAAGCTGTTTTCATAATAAAAAAATGGTATTAGTTAGCAAAGGAGGTAGATAATATTAAAATACAGACAAATGCGCTTTTTATTCTGATTCCGGCAATCTATATAACTAAAACTTGGAAAAAGTGTTATATGCGTCTTTTTTACTATCGGGGGCAGAACAATGGTAGGTAAAAGGTATCGTTCATATCGTAATCTGACGCGCCAAACCTTTGGCTACCACGAGGTTGTATTTTGAACAAGCTAAAATTGTTAAAAATCACTTTTATTATCTTCTAGTTACCATTTCCAGAAATATCTCAAATTTCTGTTACCCGATTCTTAAAACCCCGAAAACAGTTGGAGAAACTTTTAAAAGACGGAATGAATGACAACTTTTTTTATAATCTACTTTTATGTACTTACTTGGTTACACAATCATATTACTGACAAACGTTCGCCACATTTTCATAATTTTTATTTGGGTTCTGTACAATCGTGCTATTCAATACATAACATTATTTTTTGTTTTGAATGCTAACAGTTTCCAGAATTATTACTAAACTACTCAGCTACACTACACATTTAGTTAGCTTAAAGTATTTTGTAGGTTGTTAAAATGTAACTAAATGGTATTTTTTATTTATCTAAACCTACTTTTAAACGAACTTTTTTATTCATGTAGATTTATTAATAGTTGGTGTCTCGGAAACAATTAAAACGATTTTTTTAAAATCCGATATACCTACAGCGGCTTTGGAGCGGATAAAACTATCACTTGCTGTTGTTTTACTTGCCCATTACAGATAGGTTTAAGTGTCAAATTCGACTCAGTAGTTATTTTAGGTTTGAACAGTGACCCGGCAGAACCGACTTGCTTACTTACCGACTTAACTTGGTTTTCATTTATCCTTACTTCAAAATTTGTTTTTTTTTTAATTGTTAGGATTATTTAAATACAAGAATTTAGTTTTTTGGATATCGTTTAATTTAATTAAAAAATCTTATTTTTAAAAATCTGTAAAAGTTTTGTCTAGATATTAACTGTATTTCAAAAATTTGTAATTTAAATCAGGCTTTCTTGTATATGGATTTTGTTCATCTGGATTTTGTGCGTTTAGATTTCGTGTGTCTGGAACTCATTCGTCTAGATTCTAAAACGTCGTGAAAATGAATAAATGGGCAAATGAAATTCGGAGTTTCGAGTACATGGCAAACAAAACATGTTCAAACGTTATCGGGATTATGATATTCGTAATATTAAAATTAGGGATTAAGATAGGTAACCTACATTAACATACCATCTACAGAAGAAAAGAAATATAAATTATTTTATCATTAATCGCACAAGTGGTTCCTGTCACGATAGATATTCTAATTTCTAATCGAACTATTTACCTATGTTAACGACCAAACGAACTTTTGACATTTTTTATACGGGTAACATTTACAATGTAAAGTCCTGCTGTTTGAGATGTAAGAATCTTAATTAAACAATTAATAAAAAAATTCAATCAGTTTATAAAAAAAATAATCAATTATTTAAGGTTAAAGTACTGGGATATAATCAAATAAAACAATGATGTAAAAATAATTGTATTCATATAAATAAAAAACTTTCTGACATTTCTAGCGCCCTAGTAAATTACTTTCCGAGAATGATCTTGCGAGAAGCACCGAAGTTTTGTCCGGATTGTGTCGCCATTTTATTGGTTCCTGCTTGTAGGCCAATAACTGCTTCTCCGGCACGCAAGACGTCTTTACTAAATTCTCTGCGGTTTTCTTCTGATGGTTTTGGCCCTAAGCAAGGTCCACGCCACTCGGGATGTTTGTGTGCCTGTCAAACCAAACGGAGAACGTATTAATCTTATCCGTTAATTACTTTTTCAGCCCTGATTCCTGACTGTATGTCCTTCATTCAATCTTTTTGCTTATCTTTGTATGTTTGTAGTATTTGTCTTTTTAGTTTTTGATACTTTTTAAAAGTCTGGGAAAACTTCTATAAAAGAAACATACAGGTGTTTTAAATTTTATTTTCTACTAGCTTACACGCCGAAATTCGTATCTCTTGACATCAACTAAATTTTTCACAATTAAGTTTATCTCAAAAACTAGTATTAGAAGGAAGTTAATCATAAGTTACGTGTTACGTTGTTTGTCCGCGATTGACTCCTTTTTTTTATGATATTGGAAGGCAAACAAGCAGACGGATTTCCTGATGTTAAGATATATAAGCCGCCTAGAGACACCAAAGGTGGTAATGGTGCGTTGCCAACCTGACGCCGGGATGTTAGGCCTCGAGCAAAAGTAAGTTTACCGGCTACCTTAACCTCCGAACCGGAATACGTCATGACATTATGGCGGCAGGAATAGGTACAGCGGTGGTACCAATCCGGGCGAGTCGCTGCTAAACTCTACCACCTTGTCAGATGTCACGGTGTTAGTGACGGTGAGCCTATGCTCGCTTTTTACGAGTTACGTGGCAAGGAAGGCAGATGGTCTATTCTACAAAGGAGCCCGGGCCAACACGGGAAACACACTAAACTACTTAACCGATTTCAATCAAATTTACACACCGTTTACAGTTTGATCTCTTACATCTCAATTTATCGCTACCGAAGCCGCGGGTAACAGCTAGTAAAAATAGTAGTGGACCAATTCGGAACCATTTGATATCTTTTGAAAAAAGAAATTTCAAATCGCGAAGTGATACCCAATGAAATAGTTGCTATTAATTAATAGTTAGTTTTTGTAGTTTTACTGTCCTTAATTGTGAAATATGTAGAAATCAAATAAATATCAATCAGGCCTTGCTTGTTGTTAATTTAAAAAAAATATTTAAACATTACTTTACCCACTGCTTATTAAAATGCAACTAAAACAATAATGGTAGGTTACACACAAGGGATTGAGAATGTCAAACCTCATACGTAGGCTAATCGTTCAAAAGTTACCCACGGCGATGGCCCTGACTTCATGGAGGTAAGAATTAAATAAAATAAAAAGAAAAGGTAAGAAAATAAAAAAAAACATTATAGCATATATTACTACAGAATATAACTTTTTCGAATTTGTACGTAAATGTGAAATACTAGTATATAAAATATTTTGGGACTAAGAACACTCACGGTTCTTCCAACAGCAAAGATTGTCTGTGTTACGAGAGCGATATTCTTTTGGTCCCACAGGTCAGTTGTCTGGAAGAGGTCCACATCTGGAACTCCATATTTGATACAGGCTTTTTGGAACCTGAAATTAAACCGGAAATCGTTTAGCATAATGAACACAATTCAACAGTTGAGGAGGAGCAGCAGTTGAGGACAGCTTGCAAATTATATTTTTATTCCAAAAAAAATGTTTCATGTTGCGAATTCTAGCATTTTAACTTTATGAAAAAAAAATTTTCTCAAAAGTTTTTGTATTAGTACATGAATTATCTCCGTTAGTTAAATCACCCTAAATGAATTAAATGTCACTGTTAGTTAGTTGTGTCATTTAAATCACTAATTAGTACCTAACTAATTATCTTTTTATTTTGCAGTGTTTTGTAATTTCTCTACACTTTGAACAATTGGTTCCTAAGCCCTTAACTTTGAGATTTAGGTTGACAACTTTTTGTATTGTTTTACAGTATCATGAGAAAATAGCTGTAACAGTTTTAATCGAAATTTTATTAAAAAGTAAGCCATACTGTAAAGTACCAAAAATCAATAAGGCAGAAATGTTGCTATCTTCTAGAGTAAAGTATGTTTATTTCCTATTTAACTTCAACCCTAGTTATAAAATATTTCATTTGACACACTTATTCTATACTTACTGGCTTATATTATCCATGAATTTGTAATCACCACCGGATACATTGACCTTTGTGATGATGCCGGGCTGCAGTCTATTCATCAGCTTGCAGAGAATGATGCCATCGCGAAGGGCGAGCTCGTAAGGAAGGTCTGATGGAAATCTCTCTCCGATAACTGATTCGATCCACCGTTGGGCTTCAACTTCTTTTTCTGGCTCACGTTTACCAGCACACTGAAACGAAAGAGGAATATCAAATTTACACTCACATTAGAGTGAAATATTGTTCCACTACGTTTCACGCTTCACTTAGATAGATAACGAACAACACTTCATTACGTTTTCCTGTAGCTAGAAACCAGTACTTGGCAGTTTTCTGTTTCGGTTTTAGGGCAGCATAACACACTAACAAATTTTATTGTAAGAATTCACTTGCAATGTATTAAATATTGTTATTTTCTGCTAAAAGTTGAGATTATGTTATTTTTTTAAGAATTAATTTTACAAATCGCCTAGGATGGTAAGTGTCCAAGCATTGCAATTGTTAGCAACGTACCTATATTTCTTATTAACAGGAACTCTCTGTGCTGCTATAATTTGCTTATTAATGAAAAAAAATTTAATACATTGGGTCTTACTATGGAGACAACTATGTTTTTGCATTAAAAAATAAAAAAGTATTGAATTTTACCTGTTATTCTTATAAACCCATTCGCTACTATTTTAAACTTCTATTTTCTTTTTTATAACGAAATATTTATAATCGCATCTGTAAGATTATTCACTGTTAAGTGTTAACACAGAATAGGTAGGTAAAAGTACTATTACCAAAGGTCTGCTTTTAAGATACTCTATATATCGTGTATTGCTGACGCATAATATTAGAAATTCCTTTTAACTATCCCTTTGTTTGTTTGCCTTATTTCTACAAAAAATGTCATAAGGTATATTGTCTAACTGTTACACTCTAACACGAAATAAATAGCACTATGAGATCTTAATTATCAATGTTATGATTTAGCCACACTTGTCACAGAAGTTATAATTTATTAACATTTTATGATACTCATAAATAACAAATAATGCTACATTAAATATGCAATTCATATTGGCAATTTTCCAACCTGGATAAAAATAAACATTCTCAAATGAACAGATGCTTGGATACACTTTTTTATATTTAAAATATATCTGACTTTGATACACTCTTGGAGGTGAAAAGTTTTAAATATAGTTTAATGCTGATATGGCTTCAATTTAAAACTAAAGTTTCAGCACAAACACATCATGATTTTCATCATCATTATTACTTTTGCTTTGGTCTTTCACAAACTGGTGGCAGGTAATAGATTTAGCTTACATTATATTTTAGTCCAGGTAAGTAACGCATGTAGGTACCCGGGGAGACCAAGGCTGACATTTCACGATCAGATCAATCGGATATTATCCGAGGGTGGTGTCAAGAGTCTCCGAAACCGGCGTGTTTGTATGAAAAGGGTAATGAATGTAAAGGAAACAAGACAGGTTTGTCAGGATCGTGAGGTCTGGCACTCGATACTCTCTGTCTACCCCGTAAGGGACTTGGCGTGAAGATGCGTATGTATGTAAGTAACGCACCACTAACACCACCTATAGCGACAGTGATTATTGAGTAAATGAAATTGGAATTACGAAAACCTCAGTTACTTGCTAAGCGAGTTCAAAAAACGAGGAGATTCTTAATTCTCACCTATTTCGCCAAGGTTTCTAAACCGATTTACGTGATATTTTTTTTTGTTTGATGCGAAATAGTTTCGAATTGGTCCCATAAAAAGTTGATTCAGTTAGGCCCATTAGTTTGTATTTTATGAGCATTTTTTCACATATCCCGATGTTTATTTTCATTAAATTTTATCATATTAGCTATAAACTAAAAAGTATTAAACAAAAATAACTACGTTAAAAAAACCGACTTCAAAACTAAAAAGTAAAAAATAATAAAGATAATGTAAAAAATGATGTTAAGTTTATACTACCTATTAATTATATGTGCCATTTAATAAGAGGTTTGAAGTCGGTGCCATGCCTTAAACTATTATTATTATATTATAAGTATTAAATTAGCTTGGTACCGACTTTAAACGTATTGAAAGTATTTAATCTTTATTATTTTTTTACTTTTGAAGTCAGTTTTTTTAACGTGATTATTTTTATTTAACTACATACCTACGTCTGCATACACAGTACCAGATTTCCCGGAATTCTGTCGTCCACGCGTAGATAGCGGTATTTTGACATCGGTCGCTGGTGGTGGTTGCAGACAGATAGATAGATAGGTGAGCAAACTGAACGTCATCGAAATTTTTAACTTGTTAGTACCAGGGAGATATAACAAGTGTGAGGGTTTGCTAGTGATGTTAGTGCTACAGAGTTAAAAGTTAAGAAAACACTCCTTCTTTCTACAAAAGCTAGAGTCATGGTGATGTAACGTTACCGAAAGTTGTACTTAAAGACACATAAAATTGTGAGAATGTACTTTTTCTCATATTTGTTTTAAGGCTCAAAAATTGTGTAATTTAGTTCACTTTTCAAAGTTAAGAGTTCCATTGGTAAACATTTTTTTTTGATTTAGATAAAAAGTAGTTCTTTCACGTCTTTTTTTAAATGGCTAATATGTTGCTAAACGCGTGGTTTTTACATCTTCACCGGGCTATTTTGGCCGAGCAAAGTGCCTTCTCTTCTGTTGCCAGGCAGAGAAAGGTAGAGGCACAACCAGGGCTACCACGACTAGCCGAAGACACTAAGTCCCACAATGAGACAGGTGGCAAGCTCATCGCCAACCGGAAACATAATTACCCCACCAAAATCGACAAGAAGCTCACATACTATCCAGTCCCACATCGCACCCACTCCTGCAACTTCCCGATTGCGATTTACATACTCGTACATTTACAACATGAAACATTACATATTTTACATCTAAAAACAAATTCAGAGTTTTTTTTCTCTAAATAAAATACGATTACCTACAGCAAGGTATTATTAACAGTGAGTTTTTTTGACGCTCGCTGATCGCATTCGTAACAGTGAGATCCGAAAAAGAGTGGGATTGAAAGAAAGTGTTGGTGTTAAAATGCATAAGGGCATGCTCCACTGGTTCGATCATGTGGAAAAAATGACAAATGAAAAATTGACAAAGCAGATATACAATGCGAATGTGGATGGATGTAGGTACCCGGGGAGACCAAGACTGACATTTCACGATCAGATCAATCGGATATTGTCCGAGGGTGGTGTCAAAAGTCTTCGAAACCTGCGTGTTTGTATGAAAAGGGTAATTAATGTGAAGGAAGCAAGACAGGTTTGTCAGGATCGTGAGGTCTTGCACCTTCTTGGTGGTATTGGTATGTATGTGTGTAGTTTTTTTTGTATTTATAAATCTATATGTATTCATATACTTACTGGAATAAAACTGAATCCCTATTTCACTTGGTCATCGTCTCACGCCTGAACAGGAGGATCAATTTTGCTAATTTTTTTAATGTTAGTTATTATTATAAAATAGCATAAAAATTCGGAAAAAATTGCAGGGAAAATAGGAAAAAAAAAACAATACTTTTTTTCATACAAACAGTAGCTGCTAATGTCCAGCAAAACGAAGTTCGCCTTCGAATGAAATATAAAAGTTGAAACACATAATATTTAACCACAGAATAAATGTTAACGTAGCAAAAACGCAACACTAATTTTAACTCGCATCGCCTCGTATTCCGTTTTGCCAGCAAGTTACCACTGACTGAGCGTCGCAATTTTTAACTCCTCAGTACCAGGATATTATAACTTTATGAGAAATCGTTATTCGTATTTTGCCTTGCTCTGGACACTATAAGGTTTAATATTGAGTACTTTTTTGTCAGAGTTACCGGAGCGTTTTAAGTTATTGTTAAATGGTTTAACCACTGTTTAACGTGTTTATATTTAACAAACCTAACACATGTTGTCCAGTCTTACTAAACTGACAATTGTGTATATAAACGTATTTCTTTTTTTGAATAAGTACCTAAAAGGTTAATTAGACCCTGACAACTAGCACAATCATAATTAACGAAATTGTTTTTTCTGTTTACTCGTAATGCTATGACCAAAGGAAATTGGTACTAGGTAGGTAGGTATACTATACTATACTATACTAGTTTATTTTTGTACTAGCTGAACCGACAGACGTATCCTGTGTTAATTGAATTGATATAAAATTACTGTTTTTTCGCGTCGCAAGAACCTTCTCCTGATATTAATTTACCTGATAAAATAAAAAACCAACAAAATTGTTCCTTCCATTCTCACGTGATGATGAATGATGATCACCAAAATAAATAGAAATTAGTATATAACATATTAATATACATATTTACGGCCGATTACAATAACCTTCTGCAATCTTACTAGGTGGTAGAGTTTCGCAGCGATTCCCCCGGATTGGTACCACCGCCTTACCTATTCCTGCCGCCATAACGTCATGACGTGTTCGGGTTCGGAAGGTACGGTAGCCGGTAAACTTACTTTTGCTCGAGGCCTAACATCCTGACCTCAGGTTGGCGATGTACCATTACCATCATTGGTGTCTCTAGGCGGCGTGAATTTCTTACCATCAGGAAATCCGTCTGCCTGTTGGTCTTCCAATATCAAAAAAAAAACAGCCATTCAAAGAGCACTTTAAAAAATTACCGGTTCCAACAGTCAATTTCAATCCTATCTGCAGTGAGAGTGGTGTTTGTAAGTAAGTTTACCAGAACACGTCATGACGTTATGACGGCAGGAATAGGTAAGGCAGTGGTAACAATCCGGATGAGTCGCTGCGAAACTCTACCACCTAGTCAGATGTCACGGTGTTAGTGACAGTCAGCCTATGCTCGCCTTTTACGAGGTGCCTGGCAGGAAGGCAACTTCTGAAAAGGAAATTCTGCAACGGAGCCCGGACCAACACGGGGAAAAATCTTCCTACACTTCAATATTACTAGTATTTTTCTACAAAATTTCATAATCATTAATAAAGGTCGTGTCGGTGACAACTTTTTGTTACGGAAGTCATTATTTAAAGAAGTTCTTAGCTTTTACATCAAATATACGTTGGCTGAAACAAATCGCTAAATTGAATGTAACGCAGCCGCCGGATATTGCGTCATCTAGAACTTTCGTTGTGTGATTGTTTATGTATTTTGGATCATGCCGGATAAACTCAATAATGAATGGCAGTTTTTGCTATTTAAAAATCATGTTCTAGAAAATAGATTAGATAACTAAAGACAATCAGTGGTAAAGTCTTCACCAGCTCTGGATTGGTATTACCTAGTTCTTCTTCAATAATGTCGTACGTAGGTCCGCTGAGTTGAACCTGCCACGTAGACCGTAAGAGCCTAGCACAGGTTAACTAGAAGATAGCAGTGTGCTCGCTTCGCTGACCTCTTACTTCAAAAAATCTTACTTCAA
>NJDD01000569.1:139642-172803 GCA_002245505.1 Calephelis nemesis
TGATTTGTTACATTGAATGGAGGCAGTGAAGTGAGATAAAGGAATAAAGAAAGGCTAATTTAGATTATTCCTATCTATGTTCTCTTTTTACTTTGTAAAAAATTTTTGTGGTGATGTATTAAGTACACTTAACAAAAATCAAATAGACTTTTGTGAGCTTTAATTCTAAATACGAATCTATACTAATATTTTAAAGCTGAAGAGTTTGTTTGTTTGAACGCGCTAATCTCAGGAACTACTGGTCCGATTTGAAAAATTCTTTTAGTGTTAGATAGCCCATTTAACGAGAAAGGCTATAGGCTATATTCTACGAGGACAAAGTCGCGGGCGGAAGCTAGTATATAATATAAGGGCAGTAAACCTGCAAAAAAACCGATTTCAATTTTATTACTATGTCGCGCCTTAATAATTCTTTTTCCAAAAGTTAATCATGATTCCAAGGTGGTTCCATGAATATCAACATAATTACATGTAATGTATGTACATGTATGTATGTATCGTACTTGCTGTTTTACAGCGACTGATCATTTATTTTTAATACAAATTTTCATCCCCTCTTGTAGTCCTTCGGGACAGACAGACTTCGGCAACAGACAGACTTTCGCATTTACATTAATAAGTCAAAATTAACTGGTCAGATCTTAATACAATTTATAAGGTGCCTCCACTTAAAAAAGGAATACCAAAATCTGTTGGTTATTGGTCGATAAAAGTAAAGGGTAACAGTAGCGTAACAAACGTTCAACAAAAAAAGGGGAAGAACTATACTCCTTTTTGGAGTCGGTTGAAAAATATTAAACTTGTGTGTTTAATATTTTTCAACCGTTAAAAATCCATGGATGGTTAATAACTGACTTCGTACTTTGTAAAATAAATTTAAAAGTAAATGAACATTATTCAAAGTTTGGGAAGCTTTGTCAAACAAATGAAAATGTAGGAAATCTTTAATGGTTTTTAATGGCCTTGTTAGCCATGTGTTGTATCCGGAATCGTTGATCACTCTTGTTACTAGTGTTGGTGTATTACGAAGCTTGTTACGTATGTTTTTGGAACATTAAACAACTGGTGAATTACAGCAGACGCCCTCGCAAACGCGGAATACTTTGGGCGGGCGGCGTCGACAGCAGTCCACTTGAAGATATCGCACCGAAAACCCGCTCCAGCAGTATTATATTGGACTAATATACCATGGCTGTAAGGAAATTATCTTTTTAATTATAATTTAGTGATTAAAAGTGAAAAAATGTGCGCCAACTCTGGTTTTTTAAATTTAATTTTAAATTTTTAACGTCTTATTTTTTCATTTCACTTTTATGTCATCCTGATGTAAAGTTTCCAGACGCACTGTTTATGCAATGTTATTTTCGGAGATGATGCTGGAATCGGGTCGTAGTCGCTACCATCATGAGTCTTGGCACTGGAACGTATATTTTATGGCCGTAGTTCAAAAATATAGGTTTTATTTACGTCTCTGACATACACGTTTGTTTACAGCCCAGGAACAAGGATCAAGAACAGGAAGTACTAAACTGGATTTACGCAGTTTTAGGAGAGCCTGTGCCTAATGGAAATTATGAAGATATCCTTCGAGATGGTGTTGTCTTGTGCAAACTTGCAAACAAACTAGCACCAGGTTCAGTTAAGAAGATCCAAGAAAGAGGAACTAATTTCCAACTAATGGAAAATATTCAAAGGTAAAATGTTTTTAAACGTCAATTACTTCTCTAAGCTTAGGCACACTTACAAGTATTAAGGCTATAACTGGTCAGCGATGGTAGATACTTCGATAACGAGTATCATGTTGTAGTCTACCCACTAGTGTACCCACTAAAATACTAGCACGTATCTAGATAATTAATAGTTTGTTACATCTTTAAATTTTGTTTAACAAATCGAACGGGCTTATTAATTATCTGGGAAGATAATCTAAAGCCCAGTCTGTTGCATTTTAATAGCTCGTAGGTTGAATCTTATTCTGGAATTATGATTCAAGAGCTCGTGTATTTTTATCAAATGTATTAAGGTTATTTATTTTTTCTTATTTATCAACTGCATCAAGGTCCATTAATACATAATTCCATTTCATTATTTTGACCAAATTTAAGATTTATGTTAAGCTGGTTAAAATTATTTATACAGATTTCAAGCAGCCATTAAGAAGTATGGTGTGCCCGAAGAAGAAATTTTCCAGACTGCAGATTTGTTTGAAAGAAGAAACATTCCCCAAGTCACTTTATGCTTATACGCCCTAGGAAGAATTGTAAGTTATTACTTGTTGAAAACATATTCTACAAAAACTTAAATTTTATATGTATTGACTTTATGTTAGTTCTTTACAATGTAGACAGAGTTTAGGTTCACAAACTACTCTGCTCTGATGTATATTCAGCATTTCATCATCATAACCATAGCGTTACTACCAGATGTTTCTTACCCTTACTTTTACTTCATCACATTTTTATTCTTTCACTCTAGAGTCAATTGTTATACACGTCTTGGTCCACGATAGATAGTGTCCTTAGGTCGGAATCTTTTACCAGAACATTTCATTCAAATGAAATTGGAACAAAATTTGTTTGCAGACTCAAAAGCATCCCGAGTTCAATGGCCCACAGCTCGGGCCTAAGATGGCAGATAAGAATGAACGAACATTCACCGAGGAACAACTCAGAGCTCACAATGCTGAACTGAACCTTCAAATGGGCTTCAACAAAGGTGCCTCTCAATCTGGCCACGGAGGATTTGGCAATACTCGCCATATGTAATTAGTTATAAGAGACATTTTGTTGCTATGTGCGTAATGAACTTTAAAAATGAGATTCGACTAAATATTTTTTAGAATACAATTAGTATTTTATTCCTATTATTCAACATGAGCGCTTCACAATTTTAATATAAAAATTTAAAGCTTCGAATAAAAGTTTAAGCTACCTTTTGCGATAATTAAATATTACAAATTCTTGATCAATTAAGTTTGCCCAAAAACATTTTTGCAATGACTTAAAATAACACTTTTATTTATTAACGGCCAATGTTAATATTATTTCTCTAAAGATGGATTTCAAGCAATCTCGATAGCTGCGTATCCGCCAGCCTATCCTACACCTAATTGCTATATTTATCCTGTGCACAGATATGTTATTGGCAAGCGATAACATAAAAATGGATCAAAATATCAATCTTGGACAGCAAGTTAGTGGATTAGGATTGATTATTAACATTGGCCGTTAAGCGACAACCTATAAACTAACTTTCTTGCATTGCAATACGTTAAGTTTTTTTTAAATGACTTATCTTTGAGCTACAAAATACTTTTTATTTTCTTGTTACCAGAAAGAATAAAAATTATTTTTAGGTTTTTGACTCATATTGTCTCACCGCTTTTAGGATTATTGAATTAATTAAAACATATTTTTATACTTCTTTTTAAGTTTAACGTAGATCTGCTTAATTTTATTTAAATGTGTATTACAAATATGTGAATGTGTGATATTAATAATATATTAATGAAAGAAATTTGTGTGTGCAGATGTTAAAACTTAACAATTATTTTGTAGGAAAAATGTATTGCTATAATTTTGTACATAATATTTTACATTCTTATACATTAAATTATTAAATAATAAAATTGTTTTATTTGTCTCATATCTTTAAGGACTCCTAAACATGTTAATCTGATTTTTTTAAAGGTTATTAGGAGAGATTTGTTTTGTTGATATATTTTTGCTAATTTTAGATTTGATAAATATACATTATCATATCAACCACACATCAACACAGATTACTTGTTGAACTTCGTTTATCATTTAAAAACGTATTGTACCCCTATTTTAACACAAGAGTGGCCGGATCAATTTCCAAGATTTTGATTTTACTGAATCCAAAATTTGTAATTATTGTAATAATTTGTTTGTAATGGAAAAAACATAAGGACTCTGACCGTTGGTTCTTGGTCTGTCATTACTGAAAATGGTATACCCAATCCTTTATAGAATTATCAATAAAGATACACTAAAGTAGCTACTATTCCGAGGTTTTCTTAGGCGTTTTAACCTACATTGCGGGGTTTGGAGTTATTCATGTTACGTTAGTAAAAACATGGTAGATATGGTAGACAATAATAACCGAAACGAGCTGACCTTACCACTTGCCAAAAAATGTTTAGTAAAATTCTAACTTGACTAAAAATCAGGATACAATTATTGAACCTATCCTTGTGAAACTGAGGAACATTTTAGAAACGTACCTAAGTCTGTAACGAAGTATAAATAGACTCTGGAAAGTCAGTTTGGCCACGAATGAAATGGAACTCCTTGACCTACTATAAGAAGGTGCGTTGCCAAGAATGATATACTCTAAGTACTATAGAATAATTAATCATACATCACATCTCTATATCTTCTCGAATGATTTATTTCTTTACTTGTTTTTGTCGTTCCAATGTCAAATTTTACACTTTCCTTCTTCTAAATAGATTTTAATATTACTTTTTGTTCATGTGGATAGATTTCTTTTTTTTTGTAAAGAAATTCGTACTTGTAAATCTATTCATTTTTAAATTTACTGTAATCTCTCTCGACATATTTTTTTAAGTTATTAAGTTTAGCATAAAAGGCATTGGTGTGTTGTCAACCTGTAGCTGGAGTACTTAAGCCTCCTTCAGGAGTATGTTTTCCGGATACCATCCCTTTATATCAGGATACGTCAGTGGAGAGCTTCAGCGAATAAGTAAAAAATCGCTAAAGTCTTCCTACCACCTAGTCTTTTTCACTGTGTTAGTGACAAAAAAATCGAGGCATTCCGCTTTAGATCTTAAAATGATGCTGCTGGGCAGAAAAATATTTCGTCTGTATGTTTCGCCTCTGTGGTCTAGCGGTTCATGTGTTTGATTTGACTTCATGAGGTCCCGGGTTCGTTTCAGGCATCGAAATAAATATGCGTTGCTCAGGATTAGAAATGTGCCTGTTAGGCGATAGGCTTGTCACCTATGACACTGTGGGACTTAGTGTCTGCGGCTAGTTCTGAGTGCCCTGGTTGTGCTTCTGCCCCCTGGTTGTGCCTCTGCCTACCTATTCGGGGTTAGGGGCGTGAAGATACTTTTTTGTGTTTTTCTACGAAATCCAATGTGACCATAATCAACAATAACAATAAGAAATCCCATTAGTAGCTCCAAAGCTCTAATGTTTTAGTTTTAAACACATTCGAGAAATATAGTAAGGCTTATTTAGTTGGTCAGAGCCCTTACCATGAGTTTACGATTTGCCCAGTTTACTATACTTTCGACCGTCTCTCTTAACGTTGTTGGATAAAATCTTACAATATTAAAATTATACTTGTTTCCAGTTCCGGTTGTCAAGGTTGACAGTGAAAATTCCAGGTGTCAATGGCCTTTAATGCTGCTAGGAAATGGCTATACGCCAATATTAAAATAAGATCTGTGCATCAATGGAGGATTAAAAATAAGCAATTGTAAATAAATTGTTGAATGGAATTTTTCGACAAGGATTTTTCTATTAATAAAAATTATGATCATGTTAATTTTAGAAACAATGCACTTTTCATTTTTAAAACGCTGTATGTATTATGAAATTATTTTGTTTCACAATTACGATTGTAAAGTTTTGCTACTTGATACTAGATAGCGCTATTCTCAACAACATATTTCAATATTAAAAATTATAAATTATGGGTTTTGTAAGTTAAAAAGTTTGTAGGTATGATGTAGTCTAAGATACTGCCTATCAAATTAAAAACTTTTTACCTGTACAAATCTCGAAAAAACACATTGTATCCGCTACGTTGACAAAGAAAGAAGAGCGAAAGTTTTTTTCTGTTTGTTTTGCTCTAATGAATAAGCAATGTGTAAAGTTTCTAAAAGGTTAAAGATATTTATAATAGATTGTCAACAAGTTTAAGATAAGAATTTTTAAGATAGAAATTTTAGAATCGCTTCTGTGGTCTAGCGATCCGGCATCGGATTTGACTTCTTAAGATCCCGGGTTCGAACCTCCATGACACCATTGAGTTTCCAATAAATAAGAGTGGGTAGTTAAAGGTTTAGGTTAATAATTGACACCTTTTCTTATACATAACTAGTTATTTACAGTCCAGACTGATGCAAACCAATGTTTACAACCGTGTAGAACCGGTATTATGTTACTTTTCTCCCCGTGTTGGTCCGGATTTGCTAAGGAAAATAGACTATCAGCCCCTCTGTCAGGCAGCTCCTAGGTGGTGAGCAATGCTCAAAACATGGGTTAGTACCAACAAGACTCATCGCCTCTGTAGTCTAGCGGTCCAGTGTGGCAAGTGTGAGTTTTTGAAAAGATTTACTTTACTATCGCGTTTACGTTAAATGAATGAATGAATACACTTTATTATGCACCAAAAAATTACAAAATCATACACACTCTTTGTACACGTAATAGAATTAACAAATATTGCAAATAAAAGAGGAGATAAGACGCCACCTTGAGGCACACCAACAAAGCAGTCTGACCAATCCGAGCAAATATCCCCCGCCTTAACTCGTTGTCTACGTCCCTCTAAATAACTTTGAAACCAGTTAAGTACTGTTGGAGATATGTTATGAGATCTCAGAAGACTTAGCACTATTTGGTGATCAACTGTGTTAAAAGCGTTAATAAAATCAATTAAAGTTAGTACTGTGAGCCGCCTGTTATCCATACCAGAACGAATATCATCGGAAATCTTGACGAGGACAGTAGAAGTACTATGACCTGGACGAAATCCTGACTGTGCGGAGTTAAGCAAAACATTGGTCTTCATATAATAAGAGAGTTTCTTATGAAAAGCTTTTTCTAAAACTTTCGACAGAAACGGAAGACCTAAATGTATGGAGTCATTGTCAGCGCCTCTAGCGGATAGACGAAACAACTAAATTATTCCATACATTTGAATGGTTCAAACGCAAAAGGAGGTAGTAAAGTGCATTCGTGCGAAACTCAAACTCAAACTCACGAGGTCCCGGGTTCGAATCCCGTGTCGGGCAACAAAAAAAAAAGTGGTTTTTCCAAATTTCTATTAAAACAATTTTTTGCCACTTATCACATTGTGGGACAGTGTCTTTGGCTAATCGTGGGCTCCCTGGTTGAACCTCTGACTAACTCTTCGGGGATATAGGCGTGAAGACACTCTCTTACAAGACACTGATATTAGAGTGCTGTGCAGCAACTTGCCCGGATAAGGATCCACCGCCTTACCTATTTTTACCTATTCGTAATGACTTTGTCATCTTCAAGTCTGGAAGATATGTTGGCGGTAGACTTGCATAATAAGCCTACCATGCCGGCCTCAGGGCAGTGATGCACCTGTAACATCTATGGTGTATGTAGGCCAAGGTAATCTCTTACAATCAGGAGAGTCATGTTCTTGTGCGCTGACATTTCACATAAAATACCTACATAAAATGTTTAAGCCGGAAACCAAAATCGCCTCTGTGGTCTAGCGGTTCAGTTATTAGACTTGACTGCCTGAGGTCCCGGGTTCAAATCCCTAGTCGGGCAAGAAAAAGATAAAATGGGTTTTTCCAATTTTCTAATAAAAAAAACGTTGCTCGGGATTGGATATGTGCCCAGTTGGCGATAGGCTTGCCACCTATCATATTGTGGGACTTAGTGTTGTTGTCGTGGTTGTACTGGTTGTGCCTCTGCCTATCTCTTCGGGGATATGGGCGTAAACATACCAATATGTATACATATTACCTGTTGCTATTGTAATTTTGCATAAATAAGATGAGAATTTATATAATGTAGGATACAGGTTCAATGCTAGGTCGAAACTCTTGCGACTAAGGAAGTTTCCAACGCAATAAAATACAAAGTTCTAGATACAAACGAGAGAGGTTGCATCAGCTTGTGGGCAGGATGCGCTTGGGTAATTAGTCTGGTGGGAGCTTAGATACCTATCATTTTGTAATATCCGGCAAATTGTTCACAGCTAATAGCCAGACCTCCTTGAAAAATAAGCTAGCACAGAAAAGTATTTTTCAATGGACCGCCTCGTTGGTCGAGTGGCTAGCGTTCAAGCATACACCGATCAACCGCGAGGCTCGGGTTCGATTCCCGACGAGGGCAGGCATTTGTGTGATGAACATTTAAATGTCTGCATTTCCGGGTCTGGGTGTTTATTAAATTTATTCTGTTATCTATTTAAGTATTGCTATGTATTAGTATCGTCGACTAACACCCATAACCCAAGCATATAATTCGCTTACTTTGGGGTTAGTTTTGAGTTGTGTAACTTGTCCAGGAATATTTATTTATTTATTATCATTATTATTTATATTTTTAAGTGAAATTTCTTTATAAACATTTCTTTCCTTCTTATTTATTTAAATCTAAAGCGCAAATAACTTTTTGTTTACAAGTTTTAATTAAACACCCTGTGTCGTACTATACCAGTTAACCACAGGGTGTACAGAAAAAATAAATTTAATGCTATGTACGATTTATAGAAACATAAACGATGAAGTAAACATATACAAAAAAACACAGATAATTAAGTCTAAAGAGCAGAATATATAAATGTAATATTAAATATACTATATAACATTATATAAGTAAAATTAACGTAATAAATTAAAGATACGTTTATACATACAAACACTTACTGTACTACGAAAAGATTAAATTAAGCTATTTCAAAGGCAGAGAATATTACTAAGTTAAAAAAAACTAAAAATGTTAGCTAACATTTAAACATTGTGATTTAAAACTCGTTGAAATGAAATTGAAGTAACAAACTAGATTAAATCCGAAAGAAATTTTTTATTTTATTTATATTTTACATTTAAAAAGTTTTATTTCAGTTGCGCACATACAACACACATACGAACACGCACATGCACACTCACACGCAAACACACACATACTCAGACACTTTCACATTACAGAAAAAACAAACAAGTAGAATAAATGAATAATCTATTCATTATCAATATCTCGCGATTACCGGCTACTGTACTTTTTTAATCGAAGCACCTCAGCAGCGAAGACTAACGTTTATTGTAATAGGAAAAGGTATCACATATTATTCCTTTCGCCATAACTTCAGTGCTTACCGTTGACGTGTTCTGTTTTGGAGGATAAGGTAGCCGGTATACTTACTTTTGCTCGAGGCCTAACATCCCGGCCATAGGTTGGCAAAGTACCATTACCGCCTTTGGTGTTACTAGGCGGCGTGAATTTCTTACTTTGCCTTCCAATACCATAAAAAAATTAAAGAGACATATATTGATGATACGCATATCCTTCTAGAAGCATATTATAGCGTCACTTCGGACTGTTAGAATTGGTCCACATATCTAATATAGTTATAGATTTAAATGAGAGAAGTTACATAAGTTGTTTGTTAGATAAGCGTAACTAATTAACCTGCAAGCTTGTGATACGATAACGGCAGATGTTTTCTTTGTAAAAACTATGTCAGTGTGTCTGCAAAACTTGATATGCAGCACAATCAATATTCTTATTAGGAGTCTTAGTTAGTCTTTTCCTTCATTTTACCAATATATAAATGAATAAAAAGTGTTTACTTGTTAGATTAGCCTTCCATGGTCCATCGGCTTGCTGACGTTTCGTCCACAAAATTTTCGTCCACAGTGACCGAAACGACACCTTTTCATTTTATTATTTTTTTCACTGACGATTCGTCCACTAATCAAATAAGTTGTTTTATACAAAATAAAGCGCTCTTTTATATATTTTTAACTTATAAGATAAAAAACTAGCGGTTCAGTTGTTGGACCTGACTGCATGAGGTCGCGGATTCGAATCCTATATTTTAATTAGGCCAACAAAAAGAAAATTGGGTTTTTCCAATTTTCTAATTAAAAAAATGTTTGTAGGGATTGGAAATGTGCTCGGTTGGCGATAGGCTTGCCACCTATCACATTGTGGGACTTAGTGTCTTCGGCTAGTCGTGGGTGTCCTGGTTGTGCCTCTGCTAACGTCTTCGGGGATATGGGATATATAAAGATACTTTAAATTAATACATCAAAAAATATAGGAAACCATATAAGATTGCCAAATTTTTAACTTTATTACAATATTAATATTAGACATAACAAAAAAATAAAAAAGTAACAATTGAGTTCGATGAATGTCCGAATTTAGGCAAGGTTAAATAAATGTTGCATTTTGCATTGAAAGTCTTATTTTATGATATATACTCAAAAATGTTTACTAGAAATCTTCATGGTCTTGGGGGATTTATTACGGGTGCAACTACTTAAGGCCAATAAAAAAACATATAAACCAATAGTTTTAAGATGTTTATTTTATTACTAAATTTACATATGTAGCATTACTACTAAACTACTTAAGACATTTTTTTTATTGTTTATCTGTGATTTTTATACTAAATACACGTTATGCATGATTTTTGTTTAAACAGATTATATCTGTGATTTTTATACGTGTTAAGGGAAATTACTTTTCTTAATAATAATTAAGTTAATAATAAGTAAGTTTTCCCAGTGTTGGTCCGGGCTGCTTTGTAGAATAGATCATCTGCCTTCCTTACCAGGCAGCTCGTAAAAGGCGAGCATAGGCTCACCGACACTAACACCTTGACATCTGACTAGGTGCTAGAGTTTCGCAGCGACTCGCCCGGATTGGTACCACCGCCTTATTTATTCCTGCCCCCATAACGTCATGACGTGTTCCGGTTCGGAGTGTAAGGTAGCCAGTAAACTTACTTTTGCTCTAGGCCTAACATCGCGGCGTCAGGTTGGCAACGCACCATTACTACCTTTGATGTCTCTAGGCGGCGTGAATTTGTTAACACCAGGAAATCCGTCTGCTTGTTTGCCTTCCAATATCATAAAAAAAAAGTAATGCCAATCAATGTGACTGTTGAGATATTGAGATATGTGATTGTATTGTTGATTAAGATAAACCAATGTTTTAAAATTTTGATTTTTATGCTAAGTATAAGTTATAATTGATTTTTTTACATAATAAATAGTGTTATGTGACTAACACTGATAAAAATTGCTTTGTGGGGACGTCATAAAGCAATTTTTAACCAAACCGCCATCAAATACTTAGTTGTAATTATAAAGTTTTATAATAATATAATATTACGGTATCATATAACTTTTTCATCTGACTGTTCTAAACAGCTTCAATAATTTGATAGTGGACGAATCGTCAGTGAAAAATAAATGAAAAGGTGTCGTTTCGTCCTGAACGAAACGTCAGCAAGGCAGTCCATCCACCTTAATAAATAAATAATAATAACAATAAATATCTCTGGACAAGTTACACAAATTGAATCTAACCTCAAAGTAAGCAAATTATATTCTTGTGTTAGGGGTGTTAGTCAACAATAATAATACATAGAAATAGATATCAGAATAAATTTAATAAACACCCAGATCCAGAAATGCAGACACCTAAATGTTCATCAAACAAATGCCTTCCCCCATCGGGAATCGAAGCTGAGCCTCACGCTTGGTCGGTGTAGTTAGGCGTGTAGGCTAGCTACTCGACCAACGATGCAGTTGAATGGCACAAAATATACCGTCTTATATATATTCCTCACCTTGGAGTACTTTATATATACAAAAGACTCAATAAACACAGACTAAAGTACTCCAAGGTTCAAATTGTAGTACGTATAGCGTTGATAAGCTTTTACCGTCTTATTAGTAAACATGGACTAACGTAGGAGTAAAATCAAATTTATATTTAGTCAGTATCACATTGTAATAAGGACTAGAATACCAGGTCGAACCTTGGAGTACTTTACTTCGAGTTTAATAATGTAATATGGTGATATTAAAAAGACAGAAAAAGTTTGAGAAGTCTGGAACTATTCTGAGTTACCCCGTAGTGGAATAATGTCATGTAGATAAGTCAGCTAGGGTCGTCACACTTTGATACCCACAAATTTAACTGTGACCATTTGAACATAAAATGGACCCCCGTGTTGGTCCGGGCTCTTTTGTAGAATAGACCATCTGCCTTCCTGTGCCAGGCAGCTCGTAAAAAACGAGCATAGGCTTGCCGTCACTACCACCGTGATATCTGACTAGGTGGTAGAGTTTCGCAGCGACTCGCCCGGATTGGTACCACCGCCTTACCTGCCGCCATAACGTCATGACGTGTTCCGGTTTGGAGGGTGAGGTAGCCGGTAAACTTACTTTTGCTCAAGGCCTTAACATCCCGGCTTCTGGTTGGCAACGCACCATTACCACCTTTGGTGTCTCTAGGCGGCGGCAATTTCTTACCATCAGGAAATCCGTCTGCTTGTTTGCCTTCCAATGACATAACAAAAAAAAAATGTAAACAAATTTATTTTCCATATAAGAAAAGTTTATGAGAATATAACGTTAACGTGCCGTTAGGCGCAAAACTTGAGACCGAATCGAAAAATCTTTTTTTATTAAATAACTAGCTTCCTCCCGCGATGTCGGTCTTCGCGTGATAAAACTGAAAAGTTAAGATTAATTTTTTTTCTACGTATTTTTTCAGTGTAAAAAGTATCCCATTTTATGCCCAGCATAATAAGGTATAATTATACCAAGTTTCATCGAAATCAAACCGTTAGTTTTTACGTGATGCCTGAACATACAGACAGACAAAATTTTTTTAATCACGTATTTGGGTTTGGTATCGATCCAGTAACACCCGCGGCTGCTATTTATTTTTTCAATATTTTCAATGTACAGAATTGAACCTTCTACATATTTATTATATGTATAAGATGTCTTTGAGATTCAAGAAATGTTATTACAAATAGAAAAAGTGGGAAAGGTATATAATATTTGTATGAAAATAATTATGTGAAAATGTGAAAAATAATACATTAAATACTATTGAGTAGAATATGTAGCAGCAAGCAAGCAGCCATATGCTTAGCTTTTCTAGCGACATGCCTCTCGAGGGCTCAAGGAATCGTGGCAAGGATCTTGTAGCTTATTAGCACAAAATGTAGATGTGGAGTATAAGTTTAAAATAGAAGGTTAAGTATTATTTTGTTTATTTGGGTTAGTAAAATTAAATCGCCCCTCTGGTAAACGCTCCAGGTATTGGACCTGACTGCATGAGCTCCCAGGTCCGATTCCTGGGTCGGGCAACAAAAAGAGTGGCGGTTTTTGCAATTTTCTAATAAATAAATGTTGCTCGGGTTTGGATATGTGCCCGGTTTTTGATAGACTTGCCACCTATCATATAGTGGGACTTTAGTGTCTTCGGCTAGTCGTGGGTGCCTTGATTGTATCCCTTCCCACCTCTTCAGGGATATGGGCGTGAAGATACTTATGTATGTGCATCATTGAAAATGGTTTTGCCTCTGCCTACCTCTTTGAGGACATGGGAGTTTTTTTTATAAAGTAGTTTGTTTCAATCTTTCAATAACATTGTTACATGGTCAATATGATACTTGATATAAATATAAACCTTCTTTCTTAAAAAAACTGAATGAAATTTACACATTATTTTCAAAAATTTGAAAAATAGCCTGATTGAGCACATTATTATTATAATGATAACCTCGTATGTCCAAAAATGCAAAAGTCCAGAATTCTAAATAATAATATTTTTCTAATGTTTTGTGAATTTTGTTTAAAATTTTCAACGTATTTAGTAAAAACAAAAGATTCCAGTAAATAATTAAATAAACGTTTATTTTGTTGGCGAATAAATATTTTTTGTGGAATTACGATTGATAAAAGTTTTTATTTAACTTCAAAGAATATTTTAGATGAGTCATGAATTAGTTTTAACCCAACTTAAAAACACACACAACACTTAAAAAAACAAATAAAATTTTTTTTTAAATTTAAACATTTTATTCCATAATCACGATCAGCTATTTTTAAATTAGTTAAATTAAATAAATATATTTTTTGGATATTCGAGCATTTTATTCTATAATCTCAATAAGCTAAATTTATCCTATTTAAATAATTAAAGGATAACAAAATACGCTTTCATGGCCAAGACCAACAACTTTTATTTGCATATATTTTTATGCAATATCACTAAGTGCAGCATATTATATCAAATGTGCTGAAATTAATATTGATTTAGCCTTTTCCTGCTGTTTCTTCATAATCCTACTTCTCTCTCATTGGTTGTTTCAATCGTACGATACTTGCATACCATTAGTTGTGTAATTAAAAACACGATTTCATTTTTTGTCAAACGTCAAAAAAAGAGTTTTTAATTAGTGTCAAATTAGATTACACATACAACTATGTTTATAAAAATCAATGCCACCTTTCGTTGTAATTTTATAATTCAAGAACGGGATCACCTATCCAAAGCAAATGTATAAGGCTTTGTTCGGACTATTTAGTAGATGGTATATGTGAGGTTGCATAAAATCGGTATCTAGCGGTTCTACATTTATCACATTTTTTGTAACAAATGAATTCAAAAGATGGCGGATCATTTTGTTAATCGGTATTTTTCAGTCAAATTGAAACTTTTTTCAGTTGTTTTTTCTTTTTTGTTTTTTTTGTGTTATATCATTAATGTGTTCAATGAATTATTCAATGACAATTTATACGTAGCGAAGCACGTACCGGGTTGCTAGTACAATTATATATTATACTAGCTGTCCCGGCAGACGTTGTTCTGCTATGAACAAATTGGGGTTAGTCACCCTTATCACTAAGGAGTATGAAAAAGATTCACCCTCATCACTTAGGGTTTTAAAAAATAGGTGTTGGCCGATTCTCAGACCTACTCAATATGCTCACAAAATTTCATGAAAATCAGTAAAGCCGTTTAAGAGGAGTATGGGAACGAACATTGTGACACGAGAATTTTATATATAAGATAATTAAATGTAGTAAAACTTTAAAAACCAACTCAATCTATTTCATAGAACCACTCGCTATTGGATAATTCTTTTTTCGAAAATGGTTCGAAATGGTCCCACATAAATATAATCAACATCTTACCAGTTGTTTTTTAGTTACACTTAATAATGCGTATTTTTTCATTTATTTTGACGTCTGACGACCTCATCTTTGATGTTAAAATGTATGCCTTATTAAGTATAACAGAAAAACCACGGATCATGACAAAACTAATATGACCTCTCCCCTACTCGCTAGGAATCAGGAACTATTTTTTTTTTAAATAATCATCAAAACCGGTTGGTTACTGACTGAGCATTTGCGTGACAAACATACAAAAAAACAAATCCTAATCAAATCAAATTGAGAACCACCTTCCTTTTGGAGTGGGTAAAACTGTTCTTTATGCTTTTGTAGATACACCCATACACGCACTCATATGTACATACATAGTGTGTTGTATATAAAGATTAGGGTTTGTTTAGAAAAGTTCTGACTTCTGTACCTCAGTTTATTTTTGAGTAAATCGAAATAGTAAAGTAATCAGAATATTTTGTTTATGTTTGCCTCTGTGGTCTAGCGGTTCAGGTTTTGGACTTGACTGCATGAGGTCTTTGGTTCGAATCCCGGGTCGAGCAACAAAAAGCAAATTTGGGGTTTTCCAATTTTCTAGTAAAACAAATGTTGTTTGGTATTGGATATGTGCCCGGTTGGCGACAGGCTTGCCACCTATCACATTGTGGGACTTAGTGTTTTCGGCTAGTCGTGGGTGCCCGGGTTGTGCCTCTGCCTACCATTTCGGGGATATGGGCGTGAAGATACTTTTTTTAATTTCATTCTATGTTTAAAGATAATAAGCTTATTACCTCCTTTTTTACTTTTTTAATCTGTATTATTCAGCATAACAAAACATACTTAAATATGCAAATTAATCTTTTAGATAAATGACAAATCACTACATAGTATAAAACAAAGTCGCTTCCTCTGTCCCTATGTCTTTTTGTATGCTTAAATCTTTAAAACTTCGGAAGGAATTTTGATGCGGTTTTTTTTTTCAACAGGTAAAGTGATTGAAGAGAAAGGTTTATATTATGTATATTTTTAACCGTGCGAAGCCGGGGGGCCGCTAGTTCAAAAATAAATCCCGAAATCAACGAAAGAACGATTTTTTTATGGGAATGCAAACAGCAGACGGATTTCCTGATGGTAAGAAATTCACGCCGCCTAGAGACACCAAAGATGGTAATGCCAACCTGAGGTCAGGATGTTAGGCCTCGAGCAAAAGTTAGTTTACAGGCTACCTTACCCTTCGAACCGGAACACGTCATGACGTTGTTGCGGCAGGAATAGGTAAGGCGGTGGTACCAATCCGGGCGAGTTGCAGCGAAACTCTACCACATAGTCAGATGTCACGGTGTTAGTGATAATAAGCCCATCCTCGCCTTTTATGAGCTGTCTGACAAGAAAGGCAGATGGTCTATTCTGCAAAGGAGCCCGGACCAACACGGGTAATACGAGGGACTCCGTTAAGGCAATATTTTATAAAAAAAAATAGGGAAAAGTTTTATTTTTATTCCCGTTGTATAAGTTGTAGTTTGTTTCTATGTATGAAAACGGTAGCACACATACATCTACTATTACATGAACAACTAGGAAAAAAAATATGATCCGGACGTTAGCCTGACTAGTCTTGATCGTTAGCCAAGAAACGAGAATTTACTGTCAAATTTATCTTCACATATGAAATCATGATCTTGACATAGGCACGGTAATTACTTATTGACGGATATGTAGTATACTTCAAGTCCGAAGGGATGAGTAATTTGTTACTAATAGTACACCTGCCATTACTGAAATTAGTTTTTATTGCCCTTCGCTAAGGCAACAACAAAGTCATACCACTTTAGCGAAATTATTTTTTTACGTCAAAATCTCCAAGAACTAAACGTAAAGCAATGAATACGTTATGCTCAAATAAAAAAAAACCAGAATATCTCACCAACAATACATTAATCTTATACTAGTGGTCGCCCGTTGGTCGAAATTCGAGCATAATAAATTTTAATATCTTGTTGATAAGAATGCCATCTTCATTTCTCAAGACCAACTACTTTGTATCAAAACTTTTTAGTGCGCCATCTGTGATCTTATATCGTTGTCATCAATATATTTATTTGTGTGTGTCAAGTGCATGGTAGAGTGTGTAATGTCTTATTCTCCTACACATAAACTATAATTGTACCAAATTTTATGCTCCTCCGTCCGCGCAATTTTCGTAAAAAGAGGTCCAAAGTTTTGGCATTACATATAAATGTATAGATACTTTTGAACTACTATTCCGTTTAGTCACTACTTTAAGACGACTCAACCAACCAATTAAGCATTTTTTATGCATAAGGAAGTTTCTTACGGAGAGAAGAGCTGGATTTTTTTAGCATTAATTTCTTCTTTGAGAACTGTTATTAACTAAAGCAAAGTAAAGAAGTACGAAGTTTGCAGAGTTCAGTTAATTATATTTTAAAAAGTTAATATCATATGTAATTATGATGAGTGATAATTTTTAGTTAAATATTCAATTATTCCGTCAGAAAATGAATTTTTAAAATAATTTTTATGTTAGTTTAGAAATGACTACCTATTTTAACCAAAACATTTATGACATTGATATTGCAGTAAATACCTCGTTTCCCTTATAACCCTGCAAAGCAGTGGGTACGGATTTTAATAAAAAAATTGGATTTTCGATTTGGATGGAAAATTCCTTGGATGAAAAAAAAATTTGGATTTATGTTTTTAATGTTACGCAATTGCTAAATTGATAACGGACAGATTTTGATGGTTCTTTTTGTAAAGGTAGGATTTGGTCCCGAATCTTGACGAAATTGGTATGTTGGTCTCAGGAAATTATGAGCAACATTTCGACTTTTTGCACCAACAATTCGGTCCAGTTTTTCTTCCTCCTACTTCACGGCCTTAATAGTTTAAATATGTTTTCCCAGCAGCAATAGACCTCTTTGTAACATTCCGTTTCCATTCCAAAGGATTTGCAGATTTTTTTAAGGTCATATCACTCGAAGGATTATTAAATTAAATTCAGCCTGGTTGTTGTCTTCATAACGTTGGTTTTGAAATGTTGATAAATTTTGATTCTCTCCGTCATCACTAGAACTGGTCGAAAGAATGTCGTTATGAGGCTGGTAAGCTATTAAACGGCTTAGATTCACTTATAATAAACACAATTTGACGTAATCAAATTACAACAATAGTTTTTAAACTAATTAACAAATCTAAACGTAATCTCGTTTAGGCCTAGTTCAAAACGTGTAGGTATTTCCTCGTCACAAGTGATGTAACTGTTTTTGCAGCAACAATCTGGTCCAGTTTTTCTTTCTTCTACTTCACTTCATTTACTGCAAAAAGGTGGCAGATCTGGATCTGCTCCTTTTTTGCACCAATAGGGCTGCAAATCCAAATCTAGTTGTAGCACGCTTGTTTTTCGTTGGATTTTGCCTCGTTCATACATCAAACGATGTATGTCCTAATTTGTTTTTGAAATTGTAGGCAAAAAAACGTATAACAGCTAAAATGGATCTGCCACCCTTTTGCTGCAAGGTCCTCAAATGTGTTTTTTCAATTTTTATTTGAAACAACGTTGCTCAGGATTTATTTTCTGCCAATTTGGCTATAGGATTGCCAGCTATCACATTGTATGACGTAGTGTCTTAGCTAGTTATGGGTGTTCTCGGTTTGATACTGCCTACCTCTTCGGGGATACAACCGTGAAGATACTTAAAAAAACGACTGGTTGCACTCCGGGAGTGCTGGCAGAAGTGAAAACTTGAATGTTAACGTTGTGCATTTTTGATATTTTGGAATGGTTAGGGAATAATTTTGCACGATTTGCTTTGATTCATGAAATCAGTATCAGTATGAAAGTATTATGATTTATATGGTAGAATACAACATTCATTTATTGCGCTATCGTACACAAACATGACAACATGAATATTCGCACAAGTGCCCTGCGCCGTCTTACGAATTTTCGATCAGGTCACTTGTCCAGAGTTTACAAGCTTTTACCCATTCCAAAAAAGTGCGCAACGCCGCTAAAGTAGTTTTCACTTCAAAAATAGTTACTAGGAGAACAACATTTTATCTTTTTCTTTCTTTAGGTTTTGGCCTATACGTTAGTATTTTGCCATTAGTCAAGTAGAAATTTGCATCAAATTTTATATCAATTTTAATTAATTAAATTATAATAAGTCATCAGTCATAAGTAGTCAGTAAGTCATGTCCAACATTTTATCGTAAATAAGTGCATGGTGTTCAGTTATGTTCGTAATGTTTAAAATGTTAAATGTTCGTGTTCGCCTGAGGTTTCCAAACATTAGTACCGGGTTGGTGACACGGAACGGACGTTACAGTACTGGTTGTAACAGTAACAAGTGCGATCACTCGATGACCTAAATGGGCACATTATGAAAACTGGAGCGTGATTACCTTTGTAGTACTTCTTTACTGTCGAGTCACGAAACGAATCGTAACATTTTATTTAAAATCCGCTTTTCTTTGAGTGGGAAATTCGCTGTTAAAAAACCTATCTTTATTTATATAATTCTTGTGTTCGTGTGTTTGTCACTGAACTCCTTCTAGACGACTGGACCGATGTTGATAAAACTTTTTGTATGTCAATTTGGTCTCCTGGAAAATATTTTTTTAATAATAAGTAGTTGTTGATTTTGGAATGTTTCACATCGGATCCGACAGCATTATCCGATATTATCCGACATTAATGTCAAGCGATACGAAGTTTGCTGGGTCAGTTAGTATAGTTATAAGAATATAGAAACCGAACATGGTAAAGATGATGATTGTCAGTTATTTTTGAAAGTCAATAAGTATCTTCATGTCCTTTCCACGAGGTTCGCAGAAACACACCTTTTTAGTCTGGAGGGACTACTTAATATCACAATATAATAGATTGCAAACCTATCGCCAATTAGATCGCCAATAGCGGACAAGGGACAACACAATTTTTTTTATCAGAAAATTTAAAATCAAATTTTAGGTTTCGGCTCGGGAATTTGACCCGAGGCCTTGGGTAGTCAATACCAATGCCAGACCGCTAGATTACAGAGGCAACTAGACCAGCAAGTTACTGGTGATGATGATAGCACGTGATTATAAGAGATCAAATATATAAAGAGTAAGTTGCAAGTGCAAAAGTACCCGAAGAGGTAGGTAAAAGCAAAACCTGGATAGCCAAGACTAGCCGAATACATTAAGTCCCACAACGTGAAAAGTGGCTAGCCTATCGCCAACCAGGCCCCTATCTAATCCCGGGTAACGTTATTTTTATTAGAAAATCGCAAATGCATATTTTCTAGTTTTCTAGTTGCCCGACCCGGAGATGGAACTCGGGACCTCAAGAAGTCAAGTCCAATGCCGACCGCTAGACCACAGAGGCGATCAATTTAATTCAAACAAATTAAAATAATACGTGAAATGCAGTAAAATATCTTTTCTTTAACTTAAGTTGCAAAATACAAAACCCCAACGCAGTAAAAAGCACAAAACCGTCTTCAGCTTCAATTTTATGTCGTCTAAGTACAATTAAACACATATTATTAAGTTTAACTCAAAAAGCGCTACACTAATTGCTATAAAATCAGCCTACATCAATAGAATATCAGAAGACAGAGAAATTACAAAAGTGTGAAATATTGTAAGTCAGGAACATGCAAGCAGCCGTTTTATAAAAGTAGTATACTGAAAAAAAAAATTGGTGTTTATCCACCAACACTTTTGTCATTAGTTTCACGGAAAAGTGACTAACGAAGTGTTAAAAACCAGGTTCTGTTAATTAAAATACAAGTTCACAGTTTAACAAAATAAGAAAATCCTGTAGGTACCTCACTAAATAATTGGATTGGCTAAATAAGTCGTGAAAAACGATTGAAAACCCTATTTTTATAAAAGAAGAAACAGAAAATATTGTATGACTAACACTAATCTTGGTAAAAACATTAAAACAAAGTAGCATTTTAATGTATAACAAAGCAGTTTGTTTTAGATATTATGAAATCTATTTTTTTATTTTTATTTTTATGACATTGGAAGGCAAACAAGCACACGGATTTCTTGGTGGTAAGAAATTCACGCCGCCTAGAGACACCAAAGGTGGTAATGGTGCGTTGCCAATCTGAGGCCAGGATGTAGACCTCGAGCAAAAGTAAGTTTACCGGCTACCTTAACCTCCAAACCGGAACACGTCATGACGTTATGGCGCAGGAATAGGTAAAGCGGTGGTACCAATCCGGCGAGTCGCTGTTAAACTCTACCACCTAGTCAAATGTCACGGTGTAAGTGACGGTGAGCCTATGCTCGCCTTTTACGAGCTGCCTGGCAAGGAAGGCAGATGGTCTAGTCTACAACTATTCTACTGGGTTTTAGTAGTAAATAAAAATTATGTTACTGGTTACCCAACCGAAATTAAAAAGTATTACACTCATTACAAAAAGGTTTATTATCGACAAAATTTAATTCGTCATAAACAAAGTTTAGTTGTTTTTGAAATAACAAAAATGATTCCGTATTTTTGTGTGGATACTACAACCAATAAGCAAGCTGACCAGATGATAAGAGACGGTCTATATGGCACATGGGATGTCAAAATGATCTGCTACAATACCCTCCGAACCGGAACAAAATAGTGCTATGCACTATCATAATTACAACAAGAATAGATATAACAGCGGTATATCCCTTCTTAGGAAAATGGCTGTACAGCGTTCTACCACCAGCGGGATTGTTAGTAAGTATCTTCACGGTCGTTTCTCCATAGAAGTTGGGTAGAGTAGGCAGAGGTACAACCAGAGCACAGGGTTGGCCGAAGCTAATACATATTCTCATAATGTCAAAAGTTGCAAAACTATCTTCAACAGGGTTCTAGCGGGTAAGGTTGTTTGTTTACTTAAAAAATTTAAAAAAAGTTTTGTGTTGCTCGGTTCTGGCATCAAATCTAAGAATCGGGTGATTGGTTATTGTTGGTAAAGTATGTTGTTGGTAATGAATGTTGTTAGAAATGAATATATGTATATGTGGGACGTATGATAGCGTAGCTGGTAAACTTACTCACCTTTGAGGCATAACATTTATCATTACCATCTAGAAATCCGTTCCTTGTTAGCCTTCCACTCTATAAACCAAAATACATCTTATATGATATTGATAACGGATAAAAACCCTGACTCATGGTGTTGGTGAAGGTACGGCTCCACCGAGTTTTGCATATTTTTTTATGATTTAGGAATAAGAGTTGGTCATAAATTATATTTCGTTAAATGATTTAAAGTCATTTTCCGGGTCAGCTTTAGTAATAAAAACACCCCGACAACTTTCAATGACAACATTAGTGGGACAAAGTTTAAGTTTTATTTGCATAGCCAAGTATTGCGTTGTGACCCCCTCCTATCGTCAAGTCAGCAGACCGTCGAAGCAGTGTAGATTTAGTCTTTATCCACCTCTTCGAACAGCCTACTCGGGGTCCAATATTAATAATAATAAACCCAATAATGTTGGGAAAACTGTTTATGTTGCTTGTGCTACACTGTGCGTGGGCAGAATATTACAAAACAAAACGTAAGTAAGGAACGATTTAGTTTAAAGTGCTTTTCATCGACCTCCTTTAGAGAGTGTGTTCGATTTGCGGCGGATTTCTTAATACTTACATAAATATGGTGTAAACTGTAGATCACTGGAAAATTTTGTTGAGAAATAACTAAACTTGAAACAGATTTCAGAACTTCTCAGTGAATTAGTGACATTTAAATTTAGACAAATCTAAAAATATGTTAACATCAATAATAGTATCATTGTTGGCATTATTTAAAAAAAAACAGGGAACAGTTAATGCCGGTTTTTTTAAAAGTGATGATTTAATTATAAAATGAGAATTCATTATTAGATAAGTAATAAAGGTTATTTTAAAAAAAAAAATAATATAAACTACTACGTTTTTTTTAATTAATGAATGTAAACGAGAGTAAGTAGGTAATAAAAAATAGGAAATATATATTTATTTAATTTATAACCCTGTATCAACTTTACTGATTTAATTTCTTGTTATTACGTCAACGTATTAAGCTAAACAGCGAATTCAATGTGATATAATCTGTTCAAAGCACGATATGAGTTATAACAGGAGAGCTCAGTCTATGATTATAAGATCATGTTATAAGATGTTTGAAAAATTTTCTTGTACGAGCTCATATGACGCACATATTTAAATATACTTTGGAATTCATTAATTCAAAATCATGTTGTAGTACTTGTTATCACATCGCCTTTGGAATAGTCTAGAATTTATCGACAATAATTATTACGAGAAAGTGAATGTAATGCCAATTCGTAGCATGCACTAGGCTAAGAAAGCATGTTGTTTTCCTTGACCGGAGTGCACTGTGTTATGAAGTTTTACAAGTGAAAATTGTACTGTTAACTAGCTTATACCTAAGAACTTAATCGTACAGTTGGGTCATGATATGTATCTTTTATTTTTGCTTTAAACTCATTATTTATTTTTTCAAACCATGAATTATTTTTTACGAAATAACATGCTTATTTTTGTTTTTTTGTTTTTGCGTGCTTATTTTTGTTATGCATTTTTTTTTACTTTTTCATATATAGTAGCAAAAGCGTGCAAGAACATATCGTTAAATCAAAAAATAATAAAGCATGTAAATCTGAAAAATCAAACATTTTGATAGTCGGCTCTTACACTATAATACCAGTTTTTGCATGAAGAAAGTTTTATATACAAACAATATGAATACACGAAACATAAAACTTTGCCACCACGTAACCAGGTTAATGTCAAGGCTTCTGACATAATTGTTAATGTGTTAACGCTAAATACATCTTGTGTAACCATAGCAGCAGCGCTATTTGTAACGTTTGTTTATTTTCAGCTGACTTCATCAAGACATGTTTGAAGAGCGACCCTGACTTCGATAACTGTTCACGGGATTCAGTACAGTCGCTGTTCATAGCTTTAGGGCCAGGTATGTCTGAACTAGAACTATTAAAATGTGTCTATTAAAGAAAAATCACGGACTTATACATTCCTGTACAACGGGACTATTTGTAAGAAGCAAGTGGGATTAACCCTTGGATGAAATTTTTTTCCTTCACTGATAGTTTGGGACAATTTTAAACTATAGGCACTGAGATGTTACTTCATATTCTACTGTAAATCTGATAGCTACCGACGCTTACTGAAACCCCTTTAGAACAAAGCGTTATAAACACTGACACCAAGGCAGCAGCAATAGGCGAACAATGTCTTTAGACTAAATTATTCCAGATTTTTTGGAGTTCTATGTGTTGACTGTTGTAAAGTTTTGTCACTAAGCAAAAGGAACATATTTTATTTTTTTGAACATAACTTTATTCATTTTACCTTGTTTTAAACAGAAGAGACGTTTGTAGTATACCTATATATTAAGCCTGTCATGTCATTTGACCTAGCTCATAGAAAGTAAATTTAGGGGTGTTAGTCGAAGATACTAATAGGTACATATACATAACTTAAAAAGATCCTCGCAATAATTTAATAGGCACCCAGACTTAGAATTAAAGACTTAGATATTCATCACACAAGAAACTCCCGGCTAATTGTGAGGTAGGTACATTTCTTCCTGTACATTCCATCGCAAAATAATCAATTTTGTAGTCACTGCAGTTACTTTACCATTCATTTAGAATTGTAGGTCGGATGTTCTAGGTCGGAGAATATAGGAATTTCTTTAATTCTTGAAATAACGCAACAGTGTAAGGGCTAACTTCCGCGTAGTCAAAAATGAAATTTTAATATTAAGTTTAAATAGGTATGTGTACATTGTTGGAAAGATTGTTTCCAAATGTATTTAAATATATACAATTATACATTATTGTATTATATTAAGCTTGATAACATGTATGTTTTACATAAGTATACCGTAATGTTCACTTCGAATTATGGTAATACAAACAAGTTATTTGCGGTTGCCATATTCACTGCGTAAGTAGCCGGTACCATGCCAGTACCAGTTTTATTACACAACTGCTATGCAGTTTGCACAGTAACTCTTTAAAGACGCTAAACTCCTGGTGTTTATTGCCTCATCGCTGTTAAACTTCGCCTTTAAGTTATTGTTTTTTTAGTTTGACCAAGATTTGTTGTATGTTTTGTGGCATATTTGCCAACTCTTTACAATTTCATTAATGTTTCTTTTTTAAAGATCGTCACTCTTAACTCTTTTTAACTTTCGTTACACTATTTTTCGTGATTTCTTGTATGAGCTTTACAAACCCGTCGTAGGTTCACCACAGTCTGTCTTTAGCTTCATGTTCATTACACATACCTACCTACCATAAACTGTTAAATGTTATATTATAACTAGCTGACCCGGCAGACGTTGTTCTGCTATATTTTTTAGTGATTTTAGTCATAAAATTCGGAGTGAGTCACCCTCATCCCTTAGGGGTATGAAAACTAGATGTTGGCCGATTCTCAGACCTACATACTCAATATTCTCACAAAATTTCACGACAATCGGTGAAGCCGTTTCAGAGGAGTACGGGAACGAACATTGTGACACGAGAATTTATAACACTATAAATTTTGTGTATAAAAAGAGGCATTTTTGTTTTAATTGAATAAGTTTCAAAAACCCATTTAAATAATTATTCTAACTTTAGAATCCCATAATATATGTAGCTGAGACGGGCCGCTAGTTATGTGATATATTAGTAGTTCCGATAGTTTACATGTATAGAATTGATAAACTCTGAAACTATTTTTATAAATTTCAGCATGAGAAAAGTGTATGTATATGATCAACACTATAAAGTATAATCACATCCTATTCCTGCAGTTAATAATGGTATTGTTTGGCAAACGTAGAATTTTGGTTCGGTATAGTAATCGGAAACCTTGTAGATTAGGCTTTACGCCCCGGACAACAGGACACGACCTATATATATAGCGTTTATAGGCCAATGCTGTCACTTGCCATCAGGGTTTTTTATGCTTTTTCACTGGCATAAACACTAAAAACACGCTCTAGTAGTTTGCTTAATATAAATCTAATAGAGTCCTTAGTGAGTAATGCTTTAGTTTGGAGGATATTTATCTGTGCACAACAATAACTTTTATTACTCTTTTTCAAAAAGGCAGTTGTTTTGAGTATCAAAATCGATAACTTGAGTAGGTGAGCTGATGGTTAAGGAAAAAAGTTTTAGAATTACTGATCCTCTAAAAAAATCGAACACTTTGAAAAGTGAATTATTTATTAAGTGTGATTAATATATACACACCAATAACACTTAGGAACATGCGTTCTGAAGTGATATTTCAACAGATATAAAAACGATAATTTTGTAAACTGGAGAACCTCTAGCTGGTCACATAGCCTCAATTACGAAACATAGAGCTCATATCTTGCGGAAAGCGAAAGTACTGTTTCTTCACCATATATTTACAGGCGTCTTCGACAATATTGAGTGTCATGTTAAGTTGCATCATCTCTTTTTATTTGGCTTTGAAGAGGGAGCTTTTTATCATTATTACTCGTATATATCAATAATTTGCGTGGTTTGTTTACTTTTGATAGAACTATTCTTTATTCAGTGCGGGTAGTTAAGGGAATGAGGTTTTTTGGGAAAACTCAACATAGTAGTAGAGCTGTAAAAGATCATCATATAAAGTATATATTATGTTGTTAGGCAGTATGTTAGGCAGTAGGCCATTCTTTATTCAGTTTTAGCATATGACATTTTGTATAATTAAAAATAATGTAATTATTTAACATTGACGTGGTATTTCATTATAGTATACCTAACCTAATATATACCTATAACCTAACCTAACCTCGCTATATCTGCATCGAAGAAAGAGGTTGTTAAAAAAAATACTTTTTGGTCAAACGCGAAATATACACACATAGAGGTTTCATATAGGTATCTCCATCGATAGAAAAAATATAAATAATAAGAAAAGCATTTATTCGTCTTTGGGCTATTTGCTTTATACCTGTATTTTAATACTAATTTTAAAATTTTAGATTTAAAGTAAAAAATGGACATCCAAACATCTATGTGATTTATATATTCATTGTAATTTGGATTTTTTGATAAGAAAGTAATATATAAGGTACAATAATGATAATACGCATCAACATAATATAAAATCGTTAGCAATGGGAAAATTATCTAATCTGCGTAGTTTGTTAAGTAGTCACTATTTGATACTAGATGGCGCTGCAGTGCATATCTATATTTCATGCTGTATTTTAAAGGTCCCACAGAAACATACTTCTACGTAATAATCTTGTAAGTTCAGTAAATAGATAAAAGATATTTGGTCTTTCTGAATAAAAATAACCAAATGGTAAAAAAAATGTAGATGTCGGTATTTTTGATGTAGGGAAGCGGGTGGACTTTTCACAAAATAGCTTTTTAGTTCCGATTTTTTTTGACTTCTAAACAGCCAAATGGTTCCATTTTACTTGTAACTAAACAACTCATGTTTTTCGGTAACATAATATTATGATTTACACCTGTCAATTATAATTGTTGTTACTGTTATTCCTTAACAAGCGCGGCCGATAGATGGCAGTGTACTTACAAAAAGGTTATATAAATGGTTTGCTGAGCTTGGAACCACGGTCATAATTAAAGCAAAAAAAATGAAATTAAAGCAATGGCTGGGGCCATTGCTTTAATTTCACATTTTTGCTATTGGGTGATAGCAGCGTTCTTGCTTGTTGTCTTAATAAAAAAAAATACAATTGTTTGATGAAGTTGTTATAAAACCATATTACCTATAGATTTGTGTTAGCCTACATTTGCATTTTTTTCAGGGCTACCAGAAATTGATTTGCCGCCTATAGATCCTTTGAAGATACCAAAACTAAGGATTCTACAAGGTGAAGGGCCAGTGAACATTAATGCAGCTCTGGACAATGTCATCGTAACTGGGTTTGGAAAAACTGAAGTCTTAGCCAGTCAGTAAGTTAGATTTAGAATAATATATAAAGTTTACATAAATGCTTGATTCTTGAGTAAAATAACTACATTAAATGATTTTCTAATGTCTATTGCATGTACCTAATAATTGAATTACAAAAAACCGACTTCGATTTCCGTATTATATCATTTAAGTTAAAACAATGGAGAATTCTCTATGTTTCGCTATGATTTTGTCATGAGATTCAGATTTGGTGGCAATAACACCATCTCGAAAGTACGGTTCTTTATAATTGAAAAAAGGAAATTTAAAAATCGGTTCACAAATAACGAAGAAGTCGATTATCATATTAAATCGTTGAACAAATAATCTCTTCCCTTTTTTAAAAATATTTAAAAGGTCGATCATGAAACTCAAATTTAATAAAGTTTTAGCATTATGTTTATTTTAAACTTTGAAAATAAATTTAATTGTGAGATCTGAGACTGTTGCTTAAGCTATTAACTAAGTAAGTAAGCAAGAGATTTTCACGTGAAGACAATTCAAATGACCTATCTTACAAAAAGCACGAATTCTAAAACTGTTTCAAGTTTGGAAGCATCGTAGGAAGGTATTTTAATGTTTGTTTTCTTTAATGTAAACAAAGCCAATTTAAAGTTTTCACTATTAATATTCTTTCGTTTAGCAATAAATTAAAAAACATTGTCTTGCAGAGCCCATATTAGTTTTTATCAAATCTTCTATCAACTATTACTACTACTACCAATTTCTCTTAATTTTAACTACTACTTATCTTACATATGAATAACTACACCACAACAACAACAACAATTAGTAAGTGAGTATGATTTTTATATGAATATAATTTTATATGATTGTTAGAAATAGCAATCATGTGTTAAGGGCGCCGGTTATATATTTATGAAAATGACTCTTGTCAAGTTTGGCAAGAAAATCAATTGATATAACTATAAATAAACCCACTCATGTAAATTACAAATTACTTTTGATTAAGAGGAAATCTCCGCGTCTACTAGCCCAAAGTTTAGAGATGAATATGATTTAGATTTGAACATTTTCTTTTGAAAAATTGAAAACCATGAAACCTTTTTACGACCTACATACAAAAACGCCAAGGATTCACTCACTAGCCTAGTAAAACACCACATCCCACAAAGTTAAATACTACATTATCAGAAATATTTTCAATGTTAAATCTCAAGTTTTTAATAGTTATAAATGTAAGATTAATTTCAATCAACTTCGAAACAAACAGAAGGTTGTATGTTTAACTCCTGTATTTGATTATGTGTGTTAATCGATTTCTCTGTCAATTTTGAACCATTTTTTTTAAAAGTGTGTGCTTTGAGGTGATTGCATTTCCACCAAGCCTGGATCTGATGATGTAATCCCAGGAAAACCAAGGAAAACAAACTCCTCGCATAAGTGGATGGCAAACTATTGAAATCGAAGTCGGTTATTTGCAGTTTTACAGCGCTGAAATAATTAAGCACACCATCAATGTATGTCTTTATTTATGTACTACGATTAAGATTTAATCTAAAGTAATTTACTGTTTTTAGGGTGGATACAAAAAGTTACGATTTCTATACTAAAGTTCGTGTTCCGAAAATGAGAATCGAAGGCACTTACGACTTAAAGGGAAAAATATTGTTAATACCATTGGTTGGCCGTGGTCTCTGTTGGTTTGAGCCAAGTAAGTGCTTCATTTTAATTTTCTTACCGTCACTATTTTCTAGGTAAAATTTTCCATCCGAATGCTACACTTCATATTAGCGACGCTGTTTACTAAACAGATAGCACAAATTGATCGCACTGTCTTTATTTACCTACTTATGAGATTTTATATCCAACTAATAGTCTATCTGCAGACGGCAACATTAGTATAATATATATGTTTAGGTTATGGAGGTTACATCTAAGTATATGTAGGTTGTACCTAGCCCACTGTTAAACCGAGTGCCATTTTTCAAGCGGTTAGCTTTCTTATATCGTCAATATTAGGTATATAACAAAACCGCTTTAAGGGCAGGTACATGAAAAGAAATACAAATTACCATTTCTTGGGATGAGTTACAAGTTGTCTAAAGTTTTTCAATGTGATCTATATAATTAATTTATAATCTGGCAAACGTTGTTCTGCTCTAGCATACATAACCTTGTGATATGAAATATACTTATGCATACATACTTATACATATTCAAATATATAATATTACTTATACATATTCAAAATAAAAAAATAATAATTAAAAATCGGTGGAGTTTAAATAGCGCAGTGATAAATGGATTTTAAGACTGGTTGATAAAAATATCTGAAATTCAATCATAATACCATAAACATGTACAACAAGCAATCAGAGAAATAATTTAAACGTTATAGAATGGACACTTTGTATTAGACTATACAAGATTAGTTTAATTCTAGACTAAATGATTTGTTGGGTATTGTCTTAGTCTAAATGCTTATTAGAAATAATATTTTGCTAGTAGGTATGACGTATCTAAATCGCGTAGGTATGTTATTGTTGTTTTACATGTTGGATGCTACGACATAAAATGTATGTAAATACATGACAAACATTATACTTCATTAAACTTAATTATTGGAATTCTTTCAGGTAATATGACAATTGATATTGTAAGTGATGTGAAGTTGTACGAGAAAGAGGGATTTTCTTTCTTTAACGTAACACAAACCCATGTAAAGTATAACATAGGTGGTTTAAAATTATACATGAGTAACTTGTTCGATGGGATATCATCTCTAGGTAAGTTATGAGAGGAAATATTGTTTTTTTTGGCTTGGTATAACGATCCCAAAAAATATTGATAGTACTATAAAAAGCGCCATCTGTGACAAGGTAATAGAAGTGTAATGTGATGGGTGGTGTAAGTATTGTGTGGGCATGGCCGCTCTTTGTTACAACTAGATTACCGTTAACCAACTAGCCGGTAGATGGCACTGTTACAAAATTTTAATCTGCTAATAAATTATGGTACCTTGGTAATTAGGTGTTACAAATCGGAATTTCGTCCCCTTGAGGGAGTTGCACGAATTCTCAGTTGAGTTGTTATTGTGACTGATTGGACGATTTTGTAAACTACTTAAACCGACTTTGAACATGTGTTTTATAAGTGAGCGATCAGCGAATAGGCATACGGGTCTCCTGATTATTGAAAACGATTATAGATACTATATTATATGCGTCGCTGTCCTGATGCCAGGATGTTGGTTATGCCCACAAACTAGTTAGAGATACTATGGTGCCAATAACTAACTATGCAAGTTTACCGGCTACCTATTACCTAACCCTACTTTACTACCGTCCGAATTGTCTTGGCGATATCACATTCTTTTTTAGACTGATATCTTTAATTTTAGAACCAGTTTTTTTTATTTTTATTGTTTACTTCTTGCTATTTTTTAAGGTTACATATTAAATACCTTAAAAAATAGCAATTTATGGAAGTGAACAATAAAAATGAATGTCAAAAGTATTTCAAATAATATTTATATGTATGTGCTTGTGTTAGGTTTGAATTCATATTAGGGTCACAGGACGTAAAAACGTAGAAGTTTTTTATTGGCGGTAGAGTGTTGTACAGCAACTTGTCCGGGTTAGGGATCCACCGCCTTAATAATTATTTTTTAGTTCCAATTATTATTGGCTCACTAATTAATCACTGGGATAAATCACTTAAATTGAGTACCTGCTTTTAGGTCGTCCTATCACGTTTAAATATGCAAAATGATAAGTGATAATAGTTAACAGGCTGAGGGTTTAGGAGAGACTGTTTACACTGTATGCTTTTTTGCATTTGTTTTTGTTTCTGGCCGTTGCGATGACTTTAATTACAAAAATCAAGCAAGACGTGTTCCTTGTGAGACTGCGCAACTGAGCCTTGCAATTTTTACCATCTTTGTACTAGGACATCAAGATAAATAAGTAGTCTCTTAGCATTTTTTTAATTTTCTACTACTCTATCGAATGTACCACGGTGAAATTGGAAACCAAATGTACCCTAAATTATGTTTTTATCTGCTAGGGTTACTGTTAGCATTCCTCGTTGATGATTGCGTCAGGTTTCGGTTTCGACTGTGCGTTATTTAACAATATTATACATAGTTTGGGAAACCCTGTTGGTGACGAAAAATATAATGAAAGTATGTAAAGATGAGATTAATTTTGCAATATGATAAAACATCCAAAATTGAAGTAATTAAATATTTATCTGACACTTTGGTTTCCTTGCAAAATATTTTAATTAGATTTTATTAGACCGCATCTTACATTAACTTAAAGCCCCTAACTACAACTGATATTAAAAACATATTTAACACTCTTTTAACATTAGTCCATAATACAAGTACTTATTACATATTTTGGTCACGATCTATGGAAGACAAAACAAACAACTTTTGCGAAGAACAACGTTGCAATATGTAACACGTTTGTACCAGGGTACTATAAAAATGAGAAAGTGTTATAACTGCCATCTGTTGTTTATTAGAGATAGCCGTTAGAGTGGGATTTTCAAACGAATTTGTGCTTGTTTTTTTTCTGGGTTTACAATTTCAAGACTAATAGACAAAGGAATCGCATTCATTTTCACTTAAAAAAATTAAACCAATTTATTGGGTTCGTACAGCAGAAGAATATCTTATAACCTTATAATCGCATAAGGCGTGCTGATGAAGCGGTTGAATCGGTAGGCAGTGTCGTATTAGAAATGGAGCAAATGACTTTCCGTCATGCTCTTTAAAGTCCGGAATTGTCAAATGTCCATCAAGCCCCGTGTTGTTCCGGCCTTCTTTGCAGAATAGACCATCTGCTTTCGTGCCAGGCGTGTAAAAGGCGAGTATAGGCTTTGATATTGGCACCATCGCCTTGCCTAACCCTGCCGCTATAACGTCAGTGCTTGCTGTTGACATGTTCCGGTTTGGAGGATAAGGTGCAGTTACTTTTACACGAGACCTAACCTCAATCAATCATATTATGCAGAGTAATCATACAACAAAATTAAGTAAATTGAGCTATTTGGTATAAAACAAATACGGTGGTTTTGATAGACCGTAGACGTATAAAGTCGAAGTATGAATCAAACTATTTTCTTTTGAAGGAATTAGTGAATGATCTTCATCGTATTACAATTACGCTTAGGATTAAATCTTAAGCATGTACAGCATGGATGAAATGGACCAAAATAGCATATATTTTTTTGTTATTGAAGCAAAACAAAATTGCGTGATATTTGCCGAGACTCCCATTCCCTCCAACGTAAAATTAGGCG
>NJDD01000569.1:173465-204256 GCA_002245505.1 Calephelis nemesis
TTATGCAGAGTAATCATACAACAAAATTAAGTAAATTGAGCTATTTGGTATAAAACAAATACGGTGGTTTTGACAGTCAGTAGACGTATACTCGTAAAGTCGAAGTATGAATCAAATTATTTTCTTTTGAAGGAATTAGTGAATGATCTTCATCGTATTACAATTACGATTAGGATTAAATCTTAAGCATGTACAGTATGGATGAAATGGACCAAAATAGCATATATTTTTTTGTTATTGAAGCAAAAAAAAATTGCGTGATATTTGCCGAGACTCCCATTCCCTCCAACGTAAAATAGGCGAGATTTGAATCGACCCCCTCCCCCCCTTAAAAATCTCACGTAATTTGTTGACGCCCCCTTACTAAAGCGATAATAACAAAAACTACAGCGACAGTGTTTGTGAGTCCACAGTCTCAAAATTTTCTTTTTCGTGTAAAATATTGAATATTGTGATTCTTACAAATGTTTTATCTTCAAAAGTATGCGTTTGTTAGTATGACCAGTTTTCACTTCAAAATGGTAAAAAATAGAAATGATATACGCGTAGAAACAGATTAGACCTTCATTTTATGGATTTCTGCGTCTCCCGCAATTTTAATTATTTTAATACGAGGGCAAAGCGATTGGCAATGTGTAATTGGAAAAAATGGTATACCTTAGCAATTTTTAACGTTATTTTTTTATGTGTTTTTTCAGAGGACAGTACAAATGCTTATTTAAATGCAAATTGGCGTCCTGTGTCGGAATCTTTGCGGCCAATATTATCAAAAACCATAGAAGATATTTTACTGGGCTTTATGCAGCAAATATTCCACAACCTCCCAGCAAACTTCATGATTGGAGATCTTAAAACACATTTTTCGATTAAAAAATCGAAAAAGGAAAACGATTAAGTATTATTACTTAACTTAATTTAAGAGTTATTTCTTAAAACTGTATATAAATTTTTCAATTTAATTATTTTTTTATTTTGCTATTATTTAATTTACATATGTGATATAAGAACTTGTGCCCCCTCTTATCTATATCGTGTATGATCTAGCTTTATGCCAAAATTGAAAATAGTGTGTGTAGATAGACCTGTTAGCTTTAGGATTTTTGTAACTTTAAAATTACAACTAGATGTATTAAATACAAATTAATCATTGCGTTTTGTTTTATTATTCACTATCATCACTCTCTTCACAATGTAATACACATTTTGTAGGTATTTTCTTTAATTACTTTTCCATCATTATAACATTAACATTAATCCCGACTCGTAACATGTTTTTTTCCGTCCTACTTTTCCATGTTCGTTTATTCAAAAGTTATTATATTAATTATTAATAAAAAAATATATATACTTATTTAAATATACAACCTTTGTTCAGTCTAGATAACGTCTTCTTATCGTCACATTAAGCAATACTCGTAACCGTAATGACGTTCATTTTTTTTACATGTTTCGGCGTCTTTACATTTTTTATTGATTTGCTTACATTTTTTCTCTTTTCTAATTGTCCCTAACTAGTGAATGTTTAGATATTTCTTGCAAATATTATTTTCTTCATGACTAGCCCACACATAATGCACTTTTGGTAATGTTTTAAGAAATCTTTATCTTGTCTTTATCTCATACGTCTTCGTTTCAAAATCAATCAAATCAAATGTGGTACTTATCTCCTTTTCTTGGTTATTAATTTTACTCTTGCAAACAAAACCATCATGTTATCAAACGAATTCTTTCCCAAAACATTTAAAGCGGCTACCATTTTATAAAAAAAATACAAATTAGATTTGGTAGGTTTGAGAAAAAATGTGGAGAGGGCAAGTAATTAGACTATAAATATAGTGTAGATTTATTTTTATTTTTACTTTAGATTTACCTACCTAATTTAAAATAGACTTTTTCTTTACCATTCTAATTTAAATCTTGAGTAATAAGCAGTAAGTAATTTATTTCATTTTTTATGCTTTTGGTATAAAATTTGGTTTCTAAAATAATGAGAAGAAATTTAGAAAAAGACACACTCATCTAACCCCTCCTTTTCCGTAGAGGAATAGGATATAAAAGCACGAACTACCATGTAATAATAGCTAAATGATCTTCCACCCTTGACGAATCGTGTTTGCGCAGTTATCTGCATGTGGAAAATGTGTCAAGGTTACTTAAATTCATTGAATTTGTCTTACAGCTTTAATGTAATTTGTATTCTTTCTTTTTTTAAAATACTAAGTACAGAAATTCAGATTAAAAATCAGAAGTGTTTTTTTTGTATTTTAATTTAATTTTAGTCAGTTTAATATCGAAATATCATAGGAATATCTATTTTAAAAATAAATATATTGACTTACTTGCCAAATAGGACGTCCAGGCATTTTTGAAAATTATTTAAAATCACTACACCCACAAAATAAAGTTTGTTTAACACGTCTGCCACTAGATGGCTCTCTCGCAAAAGTAAAGAACAAAATAAGCGTTATTGAGTCATCTTACGTGTTATATACGGCACAGTGTGGCAAAAGGTGTAAATACCAGTGAGAAGTTGAAGACGGACATTACGCAGAAACGACTAAACGGTCGACGAAAATATCTCCTTACGTAGTAAGTAACGAATACTGGGATGCTCTGGAAAGATGGCTAATATTTGGAAAAGTTTTCATTGCGATTATTTCTATTTTCCCAAATTCTGAAAGTTTAGATAAATATCGCTTGCTAGGCAGATCAAACAACAAACATTTCAAAGGTAGTTCTTTAATTGATCTTACCCTTTTCTTAATATTAAAAAAAGGTATCTTCTTAATATTAAAAAATAAACATAATATTAAAAAAAGGTATCTTCACGCCCATATCCCCGAACATGTAGGCAGAAGCACAACTACGGCACCCACGACTAGCCGAAGACACTAAGTTCCATAAAGTGATAGGTGGCAACCGGGCCCATATTCAATTCCGGGCAACGTTATTTTTGTTAGAAAATTGAAAATATACATATTCTGTTTTCTTTGTTGCCCAACTCTAGGTTCGAACCCGGTATTACAAGAAGTGAAGTCCGACGCCGGACTGCTAGACCACAGAGGCGAAAAAATCAAGTTGATATTATAGTCTGTACCACATTGTAATAAAGACTACAATATCAGATTAAACCTTGGTGTACTTTACCCCGTGTTTATTAATAAGGAGATTAGGGTTTAAATAAATTATTTGGTAATAATAATTAAAATTTAATTAACTTTGCTTACTTTTATGTAAGTTCATAACAATACTTCAGGCTGTTAATCTGTAGAAGTTTTTGAACAAAGTTTCTGTAGAAAAATTTTACTGCTATGATTTTGAAAAAGGAAAAGTGGTGGAGACCTATTCGGGGTAATTATCGTTAACCTCTATTTTCCCTATCTATGGCTCAATACGCTATTACTAGAAGGAAGTCCAATGACTGACTTTCAAAATGTTTTTGTAAGGTAGTCAAATGCTTCATCGATGCTTAAGTAAGTATAACAATCAATGTCATATTTTTTATGATAATGGAAGGCAAATAAGCCGACGGATTTCCTGATGTTAAAAAATTCACGCCACCTACAGACACCAAAGGTGGTAATGGTGCATTGCCAACCTGAGGCCGGGATTTTAGGCCTCAAACAAAAGGCGGTGGTACCAATCCGGGCGAACCGCTGCGAAACTCCACCACCTAGTAGGATGTTACGGTGTAAGTGGCGGTAAGCCTATGCTCACCTTTTACGAGCTACCTGGCCTACTCTGGTTTATTCTGCAAAGGAGCCCGGACCAACACGAGGATCAACATCGCAACAACTAACTCTAGCTATTCTACTACCTAGTTGATTACAAATGTTTGTCTTATTAATGTTTATTCTAAATAGGGATACAATCCGAGCAACACGTCAAATATGTGAAGCGTAGCGAACTGGAACAATATTTAAGCGCATAGAGTAGGAGGAATCGGCGCATGAGTACCGAAAACTATTCGACCTCAATTTTTTTATGCGATCCTCTTCAAATTGCCCTCCTAATGATATAAATGCATGTTGCCATGGCGCAACCCGGTGCCATATTGTTTAAACCGAAATTGTTTAAACAATTGAAAGGAATTGTTATTATTCAACCGGACCATTTTTTTTATATTTTTCATTGAAATACCAATAAAAAAGGTCCTATGACTTTTAACGATAAAGTTAATATTTTTAAAGATATGATTTTTTAAAAGTTTGAAAAATCTCAAATTGGGTACTTTCGACCCATGAAAAATATATTTAAAAAAACATATTGTCTAAGTAATATTTTTTTTTAAATTCTCTATACAATTGTTAATAATATTGTTAAAAGAGATTTAAAAAAATTTCATTGTTTATATCTTTTTTTTTATTGTTAATTCCGCGTGATCACAAGTATGCGTCGCTTACCTTTAAGTATCGCTGTCTCTCTGACTCATGCGTTGCGTATCATTTATCTTAAAAACTATCAACTTTATCAAGATTGTTAAAGAGAGTAATGTTGTTAATAATTAAATTGTCTATAATTTGTTTCTAATAATTTTTTTTCTGAAATCAATTTTTCAAAAGTTATTCAAGCATTTTATACTTTCTTTTATTCAAGCATAAATCGAAACATGTAATTAAAATTACTTTTTTATCAGTTTATATTACTTTTTTGTTATGACTGGTAATTTTGATGCACCCAGGTGTTTAAAGTTAATTTAATTCACTTAGATGAATTAACCAAGGTGCATTATGTGTACGACCCCGTATATTTAATGCACCCAGGTGTTTAAAATTTACGTAAAGTGTATTTAATTCACCTAGGTGAATAACCCAGGGTGCATTAAGTGTACGGCCCCGTATATTTAATGCACCCAGGTGTTTAAAGTTTACAAAAAGTTTATTTAATTCACCTAGGTGCATTATCCTAGGTGCATTAAGAGTACGACCCCAAGTTGCAAAGCACTTGGCTCACTATGACCTACTTATGACTGTCTGATCTAATTTTATGAAATATTTACTAAAGTTTAAAAAAAAGTGGACGCGATCTGGCAATTGTTGTATATCCATCCATTCAGTTTGCCTCCAGGTAAATTTCGACATTAAATTTGTATATTAAATATTGGTAATTTTAACAAGCACAGTAATAATATTTAAAAAATTAAAATCACATGTTTTAAATCTATTTCTTTAGATTAAAATAAAGGATAAACTTAGAGATAGTAAGATGAGTTCGCGTCCACTGTGAACGCAAACTAGATGATTCATAAAATTGGTATGCCAGTTCGCTTCCACCTTATTTTAACTTTTGACAATACAGTTATATATCAAAAACTTTTTCATTTTTATTTTTACATTAATTTTAATGACTCTTAATATATTGAAATATTAATCATGAATGAAACGCATGCCGATTCACTATTTTTTAATAAAATTGTAGATATTTACAAACTTTTTTGCATAGCTAAGATTATTTTTTTTAAACAGGAAAAATTATGCGAACCTTTATTTTATCTGTGTACATGTGTTTCTGATATATTATATTATAGACAGAAACGACTTTTTATTTAGCTTGTTTGTTAATATCCTACCAAAAACATAAATATTAAAAAGGAGACAGCCAAGTTCAATGCATAAATTGTGCCTGGCTTAGCCCAAAAAGAATGGAGATTTCTATGCGAAATCCAAATATGTATTTATCGAAACAAAATATCATAATTAAAAAGTATTAAACTCTATTTCTTTGCTTCATTTGATACCTATAACAATTGCTAAATTAAATTTTAATTGACCAGTTTTCATGACATCAGTTATACATGTATTATGAAGTTATTTAACATACTCGTACATATATCTGAAAGTAGGTTAGGTTTAGCTATTTAAGTCAGTCAGTTAGTGTTAAAAGTTACGACTTTTTAATCTTCATATCTTTTTACCGTTTGAGGTAGCTTCATGAAATTTGGGATGTAGATGTCCATCCTTATGGATATAATTAAACACACATAGTTTTATGTGTTTACGTTATCGAGGTTTTGAGAAATAGAAGGGTCAGAGGTGGCAAGTGCTAGTAGTCGAGTAATATTACACTCGGTGCTGGCTAGCTAGTTCCTTTGTTTGAACTTGTCTTAACACCCTGACACGAGTCTATTACTTTTTTAAGCAAATACTATTCAAGAGCGTCGCCAGCGGATGGCCTAAAAAGTTGATACGGAGATTAAGAGAAAAATATGAATTATATGATAAGTCGGGAGCCTCATTTGGCATGCCCTCGACTTCTTGACTTGCCTTTCATTTCCCGCTTAAACAGTAGTAAAAGTACTAGAATAATTGATCAAGCAAGTCAAGTCTATTTGCTGAATATTTGTCAACTTTTTTAGAATCTCTAGGGGAGGGCAGCTGACCCTCTTGCCTCTCCCTTGTCGATGTCCTTGATACTGCTTATCGTGCTAATCCAGGTATCACTAATTTTAACAACTCTTTATATGTAATCTAAAAAATAAAAACCTAATCTATTTTAGTTTCTATTAAAGGTAGACTATCACTACAGCTTCAGATTGTACAATTTTAGGAAATCATGACAAAGGCGGCGCTGTTTATTATAGATAAATTACTGAAAAAGACTATTGCAATGTTTCTAAGTCCAAAACTAAGGTAAACAACTGATACGTATAACATATTATTATATCAACAAATTGGTTTGACATAACCAACTATTGAAGCGTATTAGGATGCCTGTAATGAACAGTGTTTATGTCTCATTTCCTGAACAACATACGAGAGTAGCCATACATGCATTATCCTGCAAGTACATAAAATAACTCAAATACCTTTATTTATTGGCGAGTGAAACTTAACACGAAACATTATGGACAAACTTAATAAAAAAGATTAGGCACACGATTCACGAATGAAACCAGCTCCCCATAAACACTTCCAAACCTTCTTAAGATCATTACCATCATAATAATGACTGTGTCAGTCTTATTTTTAAAATTTCTCCGCCTTTTGTACGACTTACCTGTGTTAAAATACTAAAATCTCTATGACCTTCAGAAAGACCTTAATAATTTGGATATTTTTAGCGTGACTCGTAAACTCGTCCGCGAAACGTGTAAACAATAATCATTTGTTGTTATAGTTATTTCTGTTGCACGTGCAGTTTGTGGTGATACATAATCTATTTAAATACTTATGTCTTGTTCCATTACCACGTAAACGACTGTATCTAACTATAACTACAATTATAAAACTTGTTGTCTAACATTGAAACAATGCGATAGTGACAGTAAAATAGTCACTGTCACATCCGTTTGTTGAAAGTTATTAGATGGGAAATTGGAACCCATCACAAATAATGATAAACTAAACAAATCCTGTTTTGGGTCATATAAACGTAATATAGCTCATGTACCAACATAAGATTCCATCAGTTCAGTTATTGAGGCGTAAGTAAACAATAAACACAAACCCGAATATCCTAACTTGTAAATAAAAAAAACTTCATTCATTTTATGAAATACTTATTTATATTACAGCATCATTAAGTTATCACGTTTGTTACATTAATGTATATGCAGAAAACTGCATTATTTAGCTCTTGAATTTTCTGTGATCCTTATAAATGAAGTTCCTGGTTCGTCTTACCATTTTGTTTTCTTTGTATATTTTTTCATCCTGCAGCTTGCCTTGCGTGCATGTATGGTTTTAACTTACAACGGTTAACAATGAGGTTTTCATGTGTGTCGTTTGTATGTGTTTTTTGACTTAGTCACTAACTATTACATTTATTTGAATTTTAAGCTGCCTAAAACTAAAAAAAAAACGTTTTACCAAATTGTAAGAAGTCTCTTTACTAAAAATATTAATTACCATTAAGTATGTAATTGTTCAAACATTTTGATGGTTGTTAATTAATTTACATGCTTTGATTAAGTTAGTTAATAACTTATAACCCAAAAACTACGTATTAGATATTAGGTATAACTTAAAGTTATAAATCAAAATGTCGGTCAGTGCCCTTCGATGACCGAATGACGAGCAATGACCCAGAGAAGGGTGCCCGAAGGGGATAGGGCCCCTTTGGTGTCTCTTACAAAAGGAACGTTAACTAGGGTGTCATAAGCGTCAAGAGATTAAGGTGCATATGTGCACTTTGCACCGAATGCGATTGACGTCACTTCGTTCACACTGCATTGTTTACGTTGCGGTTTTTAATTAAGAGATATTATGCATTTCAAACCCTGTTGAGTAAATTATCTTGGGCAAAAGACACGTTTATTTTATTTTCGAAGCTTTTATCTGATAAAATATTAGCAAGCAAGTTATTCATTTTTATGCCCTTTTTATTGATATTGCGCTATCAAACCCTTAACTTTTGGGAAGTACTTTGTATTCAACTAAGAGAAAATTATCACGTCTTGAAACATCTCTATAATCTCTCTTTTAAAATCAAGGGAGGAAACAAGGTGAGGCCTAGGCCGCAGAGGTGACTACTGCATGTCTGCAAAATAGAACCTAAAAATATTGTACTACAAAAAAAAACAACAATATTACTAAATTAATAATACAAATACCTGTTTGTAAGTTACATCATAATAAAAAAATAAACAATGCAATAATAATGGAATCTATATTTTTCATCGTCACTTGATAGAATTCCATTGTGTACATACACTTTGTTTACATATTTACATATTTAGCAATTAATGTTATACTTTAGCCAACCGGTTTCACTTTTCAAAGCATCATCAGAGCTTTACAACTAAAGATAATAAAATCAGTTTTTTAGGTTAAGGCAATTTTAACGTTTAGTATTTGTTCTTTTATGTTTTTTACTGTGTAATATAATCAAAAAAACATGTGCATCGAAATGAGACCCTCCGTTTTTTTGTTGATTAAAAATACAACATTAAGAAAATAAAGTATAAAATTATTAAACTTAACAAAAAGTGATGCGGTCCAGTATACAGTCGTGGTCAACTAATTAGGGACACTCTTTGGTTAAACCGCATTGTGAATTTATTTTTTATTTTCCAACGAGTCTAAACCATATTCCATAACTCTTACATGTAAGTATAATTAGTCATTTATGTGCCCGATTATACAAACAATAACAACTTCTTAAACATTAGAAGTTTAATGTAGATAGTTTCACTATGTATCTTGCGTCTAATCTTCTGGAATATGTTTTTTGATATATTCTTCGCATAGCCTTTCTTCGTTTGTAAGTTTTATTTTTGTATCTATGTCTATTTCCCATAGGGTCTTCAATTATTCTTCTTGATAAAAGATCTGCTACTTAATCGTGCATGACGAAAACTGGTTTATTTAGAGCAGTTGTATTTATATCTCCAAATAAAATCCATCCCAGTTTTATTCTTTGAGCACAGGGTGTACCTGACCTTTGATTAGTTCATTTTGTAAAATTTGTACATTTAGAAGATTATCGATTGCACCTGGAGGTGCAGGTTATTGTTCTAAATGTAGCCAAATGCTTGCAGAAATAATTTTTGAAGGTATTTTAGTGGTCAGTTGCTTAGGCATCACAACGTTTCAGTCCCAGCGTGATTGCATATCCAACTGTGTTACTTGCTCTAAGGTTACACTTGTAGATCCTACGCCGACTATATTTATTTTAGCTGGATAGCGTGTTACTTTTAGCAACTGGGCTACTCTTTCACTGATGAAAGCTGCATGAGACCCTTGGTCAATAATTGCTCTTAATACTGTTGTGTGGTCATTTGTGCTTCGTACCTTCACCTCTGCCGTTGCCAAGAGAGCTAAATTATTGCCTCTATTGACATGTGAAGCTATCACTTTATTAATTACTACAAGCTCTTTAATACTAAAATGTTTCTTTGATATTGGTTGCATTTTGTTCGTTTGTCCCAATATGACTTCATGTTTCACTTGAATTAAAAGAGAGTGATGTTGCTTTTGGCAGATGCGACCGGTTTGCGGTACTCAGTATTACATCACAGAGTGAGCTGACATTAAGCAGATGAAGTATAGGTTATTCTTTTCTGCGCCTCTTTTTGTTGGTTGCATTTTGGATAAATCTTTTCAATTACATAGTCTATAGTGTTATTTACACATGATGCAAATTTTGTCAAAAGCTGAGGTATGAAACGACCTTTCTCTTACAATAGTAGTATATTCTTCTTCTTTAGCAGTATGTTCTTTTTAAATCTTTTACTTTTGCTCTTTTAACATTAGTGTTTTTTGGCAATTTAACCTGCCTAACAGTAAGGCATATAGTAAACCTATTCTTAACATAGGATTATGATATAACCTTTAAGGGATTATCATGGATAAATCCAAATGTTTTTTTGCATTTTAGGAGTTCCAATATAAATATATACATTCATAACGAATCGTCACTCCAAGTCCATTGAGAGTTCCGAGTGCCAAGAATTACGACCCCTGCAGACTTGCCTAGCTGTCTACAAAATAGTTTCTTTTTTCAAACAATTACTCCGGTTTCAAAAACAAATAACACCACCTTTGGGTAACAACCGAGCTTTGAGTATTAAATCAAGAGCGATTTTGTAAATGTCAACTTCTAGCGATTTTTTAAATGTCAAAAAGCTTTTCTTGTCGTCGTGATAGTAACACTTTTAATATCTCAAGAATGGCGGAACCGATTTGCTTGAATATTGATGGTGAGGTAGCTTAGAGCCAGGAGACTCAGATAGCATAATGTTAAACCGTTTGACGGTGAAAAAATTACGTGATACAACATTTTATTTTTCTCATACAAAATGAATTTGTGGATAGAAGCTCGCCGAACCAATAGCTCTAAACGAAACAAACAACATGTTTAATAACAATGTTTTGATTTTTTTTTGTCTTTTGTTGTTATATATAACCACGTTTTATTTACTAAGCCCTTTCAGCGCACTTTCATATTAAATATTTTTTTAATTTATACTCTACTTATATTAAGTAGATCACAAAATCAGTCACATAAAATGATAATGATAACTGATTGATTCATTCTTGTCAGTAAGTACATAATTTATAATATTAATATCATAAAGAAATATTTCTTTATGTGAATAGGTAGCGAAAATGAACACAGCTGTCCTGATGGTGTGAGATAATTGTGGCTAACAACATACAGACGTTATAAGTGCCATGTTTGGAACATGACGCTGTCATAACGTAGGCAGGAATAGGTAATGGCGATGGGCCCCAACTCGGACGAGTTTCAGCATTGCATTCTACCCCAAGTGGTGAGTGGTGAATCTATCATTTTTATCTCTACTAAAAACTACTCTACACTGCTGGCTAAATGTTCACATTAAAATTATTATTCACCGTTATTTTAAAAACTTTTCATCAAGAAAATTAAACTAAGGACTTATTGAAAATTCAAAATAAAATTTGACTGTTTCCATTAACCTAAATAACGAAATTTTTAAACTATTGTACTGTGGCGTATAAAATAAGTAAGTTTTTTGAATCGGCGCCAAATAAGCAAATTATAATTATTATGAAAATGTGACGCACGGCGGCGGCGCGCCGCGATACTCCCCGTTGTCAAAGATAGGCGAGCGTTTTCAAAGCTAATGTTAGGCCATAGTCCGGCGAAGTTGCAAAAACTGCGAGGTTTGCAACATATTAGCCATTTCAAAAAAAAGGTAATGTTTGCATGAAAGCAACCCGGACGGTCACACACGTGAGGATATATATCGTTACGAGTTGATGTATACTGTTGAAGAACACAATTTGCGTTGTTAATTTGATTTCATTATTTCTTTAAGTTAAGTTTAATTTAGGGTTAAAAGATACTTAAGTCTAATTCAAGGTAATGTTGATTTCTTTTAGGAATGATGTTTAGAAGGTTAGTAAAAAAGATTTGTTAGTTTTTGTTTTCACTTTTTTTGAGGAATTTTTTTTAAGTTTTGTTTATAATATCTCGAGAAATGTTTCTTGAGATTGGATATGTGGCCGGTTGGCGACAGGCTTGCGACCTATCACATTGTGGACTTAATGTCTACGGCTAGTTGTGGGTACCCTGATTGTGCCTCCTGCCTTATCCTTTGGTGACGTGGGCGTAAAGATTCAAGCTTCATATTCTAACATGGGTAAAGTGACAAACATGTCAAAACCCTTACGGTTAGTTTTTTTTAAATCGATGTGGTACTAAATTCAGCATAACTACTTTTAATGTAAAATTTCGATCACTCTCTCTGCAAAAATTTTGCTTCAAAATATGTTTATATTACAATTAAATCGGTGTGTAAAATGTAAATAATCAATCATCCTCGTTTTACCCTAATAGTGAGATTTTTTAAATTTATACTAGGCGAATGTGATGGTGTTTATTGAAAAAAGAATTAAGTAAAAATTAAATTTTGACTCCTCTAAAAAATGTGCGCCTGGTTTAACAATAAATATTATTTCGTTTTTTTCACCTCTGTGGTCTAGCGGGCCAGGTGTTGGACTTCACTCCACGAGCTTCTTGGTTCGATTCTCGGGTCGGGAAACAATGTGGTTTTTTCCAATTTTCTTATTATATTTTTTTAGATATGTGCCCGGTTGGCGATAGGCTTGCCACCTATCACATTGTGAGACTTAATGTCTTCGGCTAGTCGTGGGTGCCCTGGTTGTGCCTCTGCATAAATCTCGGGGGATATAGGCGTGAAGATACTTTTGTTCTACTGTGAAAATGAATAAAGATTGTTACAGTCGGTTTTCTCTCAAATGTAAAAATAACATATTATGTTTTGACTACCTCCCAAGCACCCACGTCTGTTCTCAAAACAGCCTACAGTAAACCTCGTCGACTGTGCCAAATTCCAGCAGAAATATTTATGACTCAGTGAAGGTTTTTAGCAGGTGATTATTGTAAAAGAAAATTGAAATATTTCGTACGATCGAGAACATTCTGTACGCCATCGAACTTAAATAGGTCGTGCTTGATGTCGGTTCAAGGCAGTACGATTTCAGAAATAGCTCAGTGAGTGAGATGTTTAAAATAAACATGCTTGTCCTACGTCGTTGATGTTTTACCAACACTTGGTACTTTAATATTCACTTTCGAATTTTGTAGAGAAAATTATATTAGTAGAACTATTACAATGCATTGCTCAAATTGAGTCTAGGTAAAGAATAACGAAAGTACTTTCTTTATGTATCTTTTGCGGCTAACTCTTCTTTAGGCTTTGTTCCCCTTTCCTCTAATGAAGTAACAAAACTTTTGGTTATTGCTATGCCATAAGCAACATATTTTAGCATACACATATGATTTATAAAAAGTGTATACTTTATAGTTTGAGCACAGTTAGGTGCTGCAATTAGCTCTGATATCTGATAATTCAATTTTTATTTAGGTCGTTTTCCAAGCGAATAGGTGTTGGTGACCTACCGGGTCTTTGTTCTTTTATATACTGAAATTTTAATATCATTCGGTATTACTATTTACCTTCTTCACTATAGTTATTGTTCAATATAGTGAATTAACATTTTTGTTTATTTTAAATATCGACATTACTGTCAGGTTGGCAATAGTCTTGTCACAGTTGCATAATAGGCAGGCGTTAGTGTTTGCAGATAGTCGCGAGTGCCCTGGTTGTACCTCTACCAAGTTCTTTGGAGGAAACGGGGGTAAATCAACTTTTTGTTAAATACTTAAGTATTGTTGTCGACTTGATAGAATTGAAGTTTTAAGTTTAACCAATTAACCATAAAAGTTTTATGGTTTATGAAATAAACATGTCCTTTAAGTCAATTCAAAAACATGGTTTTTGCAATTTTCTAATAAAAATAATGTTGCTCAGGATTGAATGTGGGAAAGGTTTGGCGATAGGCTTGCCATCTATCACATTGTGGGACTTAGTGTCTTCGGCTAGTCGTGGGTGCCCTGGTTGTGCCTTTGCCTACTACTTCGGTAATATGGGCCTGAACATGCCTTTTTTTACAAAAACATATTGTATTAAATGCAATAAAATAAAATAAAATAAAATTCATCTATAATTTTTAATTACGTTCTACTTTAATTTAATCACAAAATCAGTCACTTATCGTGATTCATTCATTCATGTCATTTCATAAAAACTATTAACTAGAGTTTCTAAAGATATGTTTTTATGTAACAAGATAGCGAAGGAAGTACAAGGTATGTTGTAAGAGACAACCGTAGCCCATAGACACTATAGACGTTTTAGGTGCTTCGCTGTGCTGTGGCCCAAGTGTTACGATAATAATTATTATTGTGCAAGGAGGCTACGCTACCCTCCGGACCGGAACACTACGCTGTTATTTGTTTATAGACAGAAATATAAACGCGGGGTGTCCACCAGTAGTCGTTGGCAATAATACATTTAAACTATGCTTGCCTGTTACAAGCTTACCGGCAGAAAGCAGATGGTCTATTCTACAAAGAAGACCCGGACACAAAAAACGGGAATGCAATAATTGTACAGACTACTAGCGGCCCGGTACGTGCTTCGCTACGTATGAATTGCTTTAATCGAAGCACGTCTAAAAAGAAATGACCGCAAGAATGACATAACATAACAAAACAAAAAAAGAAAAAAGCAACTGAAAAAGGTTACAATATGACAGCACAATCCCCACCTGAAAAAAGTTATAATTTGACTGAAAAATACTCACTAACAAAAGAACCGCTCTACCGATTTTATGCAAACTTCTCAAAAACCATCTGCTAAATAGTCCGAACAAACCCTAAGCATTTGGTTTGGTGAGCCCGTTTTTGAGTTATAAAATTACAACGAATAGTGGCATTGATTTTTATTCATATAGAAGATTTATTTAAAAAAGAAGTCATGTAGTAGTTTTTAGCTTTAAACATTTTTAGAAGACTAAATGTAGGACATTGTGTGTTTGGTACCTGCAATCCTGAAATAGTTTCATACGAGTTGTGTTTTTTGTAATACCACGTGTTGTAGCCGTAATACCTACAAAGAGTCTAGAATTTCACTTTGTGGTGCTTCTGTGATTCCCAAATGTTTGAGTTTATTTTAATTGAACGAATTATTTTGGTCTTTGGGGCGTAGGTGATGTTTTTATTATACCTATTTACTGTAAATAAGTAATAACAGTGCCACTTAAAATCTATTTTTTTAATCATTTAAGTAAAAGATAACACTAGGTTAATTCCATTACATAAAGATTTCGTGCATAGGCTTGTGCCATCTAAATGGAGTCATATTGTTTATAAATCGTATTAATAAGTAATGAGTACCTATAACATGATTATTATTTTGAACAAAAAAATCATTTCAACAAAAAATATAATTAGCTGTAATTTAAAAAACGTTACAGTAATTCAGTAGTTATGAGTTTAGAATGCATTTAAATCTCCATCGTATTACGCTAGACGACCAAGCAAACGACCAAGTGTTATTGTCAGAGCCTCTAGCGGATAGTCAAAACAACTAAATCTAAATTCATTTTATATACACAACATGTGTACATATACAAACGTGATAGTGGGGGGAATTTATACTTAAAGTCATCTTTAGGCTAGACCCTTCGTTTCATTAAGTTAAAATTATTAATAAAGCTAAATTATTATTATTATTATTATAAAGTCGATTTTTAATTTTGTACATTTTGCAACCATTAACATATTATTTACAATAATTGTTCCACATGCAGTGTATTATAAGTAGGTGCGTAGGTACCTACTTGGTCTGTGTAAAAACAACACAATTTTCTCAGACGGTACAGTTTACGTCAGTCTAGCTTTAGGTACTTTAAATTATCAAGTCAGTGACGATGTAACTATAATACCTACTACAATTACATTAATGAAAATTGATAACAATAATAATTAATATTTATTATGTAGAAACGTTTGATGTAAGAGTCTTCTTAAGTTTTTGTTGCCCTGGTAATATGATGTTACAAATTACATCACTAAAAGCAACCGAGGCTTATTGACTAACTTTGGTGGTCCACTGACGGAATTTTAATTGTACGTAGGTACATACCTACTACAACGACGATATTTTAATACCAATAACCAAAAAGACCAATTGGTTACTTGAATGTTGAATCCATTTGTAATTTTCGATTGGTTGAAATTTAGACAGAAGGCTTTGGTCAGAGACCAGAGAACTGAGTAATGTTACAGTTGGGTGCCTAAATATTTTATTGTAAAAACTTTCGGTTACAATTCTGCTATTTTCGGTACAATTCGGTTACAAATCTGTATGTATTTTAAATTATAAGAATAATTTCGTAAAGCGATAATTAATTACCTAATTTTTAATTTTGCGAAAACTTTTAAGATACGTAATAAAATAGTTTAATGTAAAAGTTATAATATATCGGATCGGGACACGACGCGGCTTCTCACAAATACAATGTAACAGAATATGTGTGTTCAAAACATTTAAGAATATCAACATAATAAACTACACTTTGATGTGCAAATATTTTATTTTTTTATATATTATGACATTACATTGAATTTATGTTTATATGAAACAAGGTTTTCAAACCTTGCCAGACAGAAGAAGAACCGGCGAAACAAGCTCCTCGGCAACCACGATATCTTTAATTCTATAATGATAATAATTTTACTAATAATACTTTTCTGCAAAAAAAATCCAAAACATTTTTTCTCTAACAGCAAGTCAAAAAGTGATAGAGAAGAAGTGATTTGAGATTTTCAGTAATTTGGATATATATGCAGTAAATATTATTTTTGTAAATATTAGCTTTTTGGTTTGGCACATGCACTTTCCGTACATCCAAGATATACAAATCAGGTAAAGGTAAAATTTTAAGCGAAATTTACAGGGCTTTGCCATAAAGTAACTAACTGGTTAATACGTTTTGCTCATACCTACTTACATTTTTTGCACTTTAAAAAATTTCAGGCTACGTTTGTGGTGTTCCGTGTGGGAGGAAATTTACTTACGGGAATTCCGGACTTAGTCATAACAGAATATTGTTATGTTGTTATTTTTGTAAGTACTAGTTACTTATTTATTTATAGTTACAATACAATTTTAGATACCTACAATAAATAAAATCACATTCTGTTTCACCGTTTTAATTTCTGATGAAATGTTTTTGTTCGCCTTTAAACTTTTGTTGTCCTAGTAAACTTTATATTTTGCAACAATACGTAAAGTTATAAAAAAATATATAATATTTTATTTATATTATGTATGTTTTATGTTGTTTAAGAAATGTTGTTTCAAATATTTATATAAAATACCTAGCAATACAAGTTTAATTGGCAGTTCATACTTAATCGATTTTGATTAATTAATTAAACAAAATACTTACCTACAGTTTTTAAAATCATTTAACGTTAATTAAAGAAAAAGTTTTTAAAGGTCCTGCGACAACACTTTCAGCTGTTTCTTCAGTGTTCCAATTTGTTACCCTGTCCTCTGTGGTGAATAAAATGCCAAAAAAAATATTATTCTTGGTTATGTGGCAAATTTTAGATAGGTACCCACTACATCTTTGACGTTACCAGAGTTAATCCCAACGTACAATCATTGTACCAATTATGTGGGAAGGCCACATATTAAACATTTACTCATCCATAACTTGCATAATGCGATATTAGCAGATTCGCGTTTACTTTATATTAGAACTAAAGCAGTTATGAATAGTTATTGTGGCTATAGTTTTAACAAACATTTTATCATGCCGGTAAAAATTCCTCAAACTTGTAGGCAACGTTGTGCGCCTTGAATGTAAGTGGCATGTTAGGAACGTAGGCGTGCTAGTGGAGAATCTGGAGCAGGCAGCTACGATCGCCATGTATTAGGCTGACATAAAATTACAAGATGTGTTTTGTTGTGCTAAACTGTACATTTACTAAGCACTCCATCTAGTAGTTAAGGAAAGAAACAGTAGTAGAATAGGTAATATTCTTTGCAGTTTGAGTTACGTAACCAGTAAAACTGTAGCTTAGATAATCATAGATAGATGGCACTGTATGTATGAACACTTGTAAAACTTCCAATTTATTTAATATGAAAAAAAAAACACTTTTTTATATATTACTGATTATATAAATAGCTTAATGGTTTCGCTTTTTACAGCACTATCATTATCTGGGCTAAAATGTATACTATACTGAACCATATTTTTGTTTTGTACATACAAATTTAATTATGGGTACCAGACAACAACCTCTTCCTTCTCGTATGGACGTATTACGCACGTTTGACACACAAAATGTCTGTAGGTATGTGGGTGCGATATAGATCGCACCAACAAAATTAAATAAATGTACAAGTATTACATCTTATTAAAGTGTAAATATTTTTAATATGTAACTAGTTGACCCTGCGAACTTTTTTTTTTTACACTCGATACTCTCCGCCTACCTTGTAGGGGGCGTGAAGATGTAAAAAATAATCATAATATATAAGTAGGTTGCGGATTTCTTTATTTTTTATGAAATATTTTTTATTTCAAAGAACTTACTATCGTTGTGGTCCTATTTTCACCAAGACTGGACCTGATGATGGAATTCTAGGGAAATCTAGGAAATTGCTTAATTTTTGTGTACGTGGATGACTGACTACTTGTTCGTGTGTCAAATGCATGGTAGTGTGGGTAATGATTTATTTATTCATTTAATGTAGGTACTTTATAAGCATTATTATTGAAAAATATTAGCGCTCTGCACTTCTCCTACACATAAACTATAAGTGTGTAGTGTAATTTTTGGCATCACTTATTAATATATAGACAAATTTTGGGGGTTCCCTATACTTAAAACAAAAACTCAAAATAATGTTTTTCACTAAGTCCCTACGGGTACCTATTTATGGATAAGTCTTCAAAAATAGTAGGTTTCTACCATCAATTCTTTCTAAATTGAAGTCACCCATTGTAAATTCTAGAATAAGATAACGATAAAACAAAAAATATATAATATCATGTATAATGTACAACGTAAACTTGCATCGAAAATTGGTTTGAACGAGATCTAGTAAGTAGTTTTATAGGCGCTGTAACACCAACACTTAAAATAGTTGTACGTGACTGTCAAGAGATGGCCCAGTGTAGTTTAGACTCGCGTAACCGCTTAGCATTTTAATATAAAATCTTTGGTATTTCACTGATTTCCCAAACCCGTGATAAACCTCTGCATTTAAAAGTAATATATTCTTTCTTTGCAAATTGTAATATTAAACATTCCCGTTTTTACTTTTCATGATTACTTGCTGATACAGAGTCTGGACTCGCACTTGGCTGCTTTAATTTAAGTTTTGGCATGGGCTTAAGTATTTGTCAATAGTCATTACTCATTAGTAAAGTTTAAAACACGTGCCTCTTTGTTTTCTCTCGATCTCGCCAAAACATGTCACATGGTTACTGCTACCTAATGAGCTGTTAATTATTGTAGAAAATGTAAGTTTTAAGTCAGAAGTTAAAAATAGTTAGGAGTCCAAATATAGGACGATTGAAAGGCACTAAACTGACTGACTTAATTAAGAAAATGCATTTTACTGTTTCTGAAGGTTAGTTATCGCCAGGAATATTGCTTTGATTTAGTCACAACTAGTTGTACGTCTTGATTAGTACTAGCAATTCCTCTATTTCTGTCGCCATATCGCCAATGTCGCGTTTTGTCCATAAGACAACACCAATAACACCTATGTTGCCTTTAGGCGACAGTTGTCTCTTACCGTCAGGAGAGCCACCCGTTTGTTTGCTATCTTAAAATCTTGTGTGTCTGTTTGCATAAAAGAAATCCAGAAAACACAACTCTATACGCTATAAAAATGCGTTTCCTTCCACAGGGGAATTGCAAAAGACCATTTTATATTTTAAATTGTGTTAAATGATAAGACTCCCTCTTCAACTTGTCTAAAATATAGAAAATTTCTGATCTACTTACAAGTTTAGCTTATAATTAAATGTTTACTTGAAAGTAGTCACTGAATTGATTATTAACACGCATTCATTAATTTGGTAAAACAAGTTTTCATTGGCTCTGGGGAATTAAAACACAGTTACGATTATTTAGAAAAAAAGTGAGCAAGATAGGGATAAAATTTTAAAGCTGAAGTAAAAAATACTCAAGATAGTCTATGACGATTTAATACTTTCAAAAGGACATTATGTTAGTCTGTACATTATTTCTAAAAATTTGCTTGTAGCTAATAACCTAAAAATACTGGTAACATTATTAGACTTAAATCAAATTGCATTTTTAACGTTACTAAAAAAGCTAGTAACAATAAAAGAAGTGAAATTATTCGCTATGTTACAAGGTTTGTCAACATTGGATTAAATTGAATCAGAAAAATTAAAAAATTAGAGATTATTCTTTATTATTACATAAAAAAGGTCTTTATTAAAGGCCATTATTTTTTAGGCAACACTATCAAAATTTTGAAACTTGTATCAAAATCAACTGTAGTGACATATGACTGTACATGTAGTAAGTAATGCATGGCGCGAAATAAATGTAGTTATGTATTTTTTTATTTTTACTAGTAAGGAGATTATCCTTTAAGTTATTATTTTAAAACTCACAAAAATTTGTAAAAGTACACATTTTTTTATAAAAACACCTCTAATAAAACTCAAAATTAGTTATTATAAATGTAGATTCGGGATGGCCTTCATACAATGTTTGATATTAAGGACATTAATTTTGTAATTCGGTGTCAGATTTTATTAGTTACATTTTTTTCCTCCTAAATTTGTTTTGTAATTTAGTCTTCAACAACTAACTTAAATAGTTAGTTCTACATTAATTACAGTTTTATATAGTCTTCCATTCAGTTAAACTTAAAGTTATTTTTCAGCCACTATTTTATCTTAGTACATATAATATGATATATTTAAATTAGTAAACACTTATTGCTTGAAACACGTTATGTTCGAACTATGTACATTTTAAAAGATTATACTATTATTGTAGCACTATTTTGGCAAAAAGTCAAAGTTGGACTTTCAGTTTCAGTCGTATTTACAAATTATTAGTCTTCATTAATTTTTGGAGTCATTAACTTACAGGTACACTCAGAGACGTCAATGATCTTATCATCAATCATTTTCCATTTAAAATCACGACTTAATGGTAGACTTAATAATAACTGACGTCTCCGAATGCGGCTGTCAAAATAGGGTTTTCCTAAATCGAGAAGATTTTAATTAGATTGTTACTTTACACTAGGTCATCATAAGTCTCATTAAAACCTTGTTCCATGGCATCACTGTCGAATGCAGAGCTTGTTTCTTTTTCATTGATTGTTTCGTTTTGTGCCAATAATCTGTCACAATCATTCAAACGTCCATGTAAAACATTGTACACACGAGTCATTGAAGAAACTTTTTCTTTACATGATGGATCCCTTTCAATGGCAAAAAGCCTTGAGTCGAGTAGTTTTATAGCAGCAACGATATAATTTCTTAATGTTTTAGTTTTATGTTCGCTTTGGATTCTCTCTAGAAACGCACACACTTGTTTTTCACCACATAACAACACATCCACATCGTAAGCTAGCGGTGAATGTTGACGATGAAGAAAAGCAATCAATCGTTTTGCGTAACGCCGATACGTCCGATAGGCTTTACGTTTTCTTGCCCCAAGTGTTCGTCCCATAGTCATCGATTTTTTCATATCATCAATAACGGCTTTGTAACCAGCGTCAACCTTTGAATCGAAGATATTGCGTAAACGCGTATCAATAGGTAATTCGTAAGGAACTGGCGATGAAGGCAGAGATGGTGAAGAGGGAGGTGGTGATAGAGGTAGTGAGCTACGTGCATTTTCTTCACCTTCACTTGATTCACTGGATACTCTACTTTCTACAGGACTTGTCTCTGGTATTGAATAAGGGCGTGCTCTTGTTTTATTCCTTTGTACACGAGCTGGCCGAGGAGCTGTCCTTGCATTGTATGCTGTTAAAACATTTGCATCTTGTTCAGTTAGTGGTCGGCTACGTTGAGTTGCCGCTAGAGGAATTATTCTTATTTTGACTAATGCATAACTTTGATGAATTTTCGCTTTTATTCTTGGATCATCATAATCTGATCCCCAAAGGTCGCGAATGGCCGATTCTTTAAGGTAGCGAACTTGGCATAATTCACCGTTGAAAAATCTTTTTCTTTGTTGTTCATTAAGTGCATCCCGTTCAGCGCCTGTCAATCCATGTATTTTTGTCAAATGGTCTGGTAGCTTTCCGTATGTAAATCGCGCACAGTCTTCGATAGGGCAGGGTATGTTGGCATGGTTCTGTTTCTTGGTACGAGCGACGGCTGGGGGCCGCGCACTCATATTTCGATTTTCTGCAAAAAAAAAGTGACTGTTTAGTGAAGGTCAAATATTAGAATAAAAAGTACCCTAAAACAACATGATATTTAACGTTGTTTATTGTCCTCTTCCACGGTCAAAAACTTAAGTCTGTCCGGTAGCGAGTCTTCATTTACAGATAGCTCAAACACGCACAGGCCGGTGCTTTGACTATTTGATATGAATTACCTACCGATCACCAGGGAATACTTCTTCTACTACTACTTATACAAAACTAAAAAGGTTCTAATGTTGCTAATAGTGTATACCTACACTCTAATTTTTAAATTTTAAGCGAAGCAAAGTCAAAGTTATTTTTAATAAATAATTGCTATATTGTAATTAGCTATGAAAGGTTTCGTATGACAAACATTTGAGGGACAACAAGCAGTCACGTAGCATCAAAATAAGAATCACACTCTATTTATTGTTTCATGTTGTTTAAAAAGCAAAATTTTGATTCATTTTTACAAGCTTTCACTTTCTGTCAGATGGGTCATTTGTTAGCAACTATTCCATAAAAAACATGGAATAGTTAGAATTTCTTTATGGTGGCCTAGAATATCAAGTCCTAATAAGAATAACATTTATATTAAATATTATGTTATGCAAGTAACATCTGTTGAGACATATCTCTCGAAGGAAGCGTATTGTTTTCAATAAATTAAGTAGAGGACAAGGCCCGGCGCTTCACAAACAGCCCCAAGGCTCTATCAACACAATTATTATACTCGGACAGCCACCCTTGTTGATAAACATACTAAATAAATTAACCGGACTTTAACTCGACCTACAGCTGATTATTTATTTTAAGTAAATATCTATTAATAAATTAGTAACAGTGTAAGAAAACTATAAAACGTGGTTGAAAGTATAAGTCAAGTCACAAGTCATGGAAATATTTATAAAGGATTAAAAAACGAAGGTCAGTCAAGAATAACCACACATGTTAAGCTATGCTCCCTTAATAGCTTATGATGCAACTAATTACAGTAAACTAATGTATTATGTGTTTATATATTATGCTGGCTATAGATAACGCAATCTTTCTAACTTAAAAAAATAGAAAGGCACAAAATATACTAGGTTATCCGGTAAGTTTTGTTTTGTGAATTTTATTCTAGAACTAAATAGTTCTTTCCATCGAATCTAATTTAAAAATAGGGGTTTGAAAAGTACTTGTAAAGTATTATGACTTAATGATTAAATGTTAATTGACCTCTACAAGTGCGGCAGAAAGTCACAATTTTGTATTGAAAATGTCAACTTAATGACTGATTTAAGACAAGTGACGACTTTGTATGCGGCCGTTAATTTGAATTGAGAATCAAACCCGAGCTTCGCATTTTTTGGTGGCTCTAGGCGTGTACGCTAACCCATCGATCGACAAGGCGGTCAAATGTTTATGAATTAGGGACAGTTTGTAAATTTCAAGTATAATGGCCTTGGTTAAACGGCTAAGCCGGTTAAATAATAAAATTAATGATAAAATCTGAAACAGCGAAAGTGATTTTATTAATCATAGATGTACAAAATGTAGACTCGATTACTATGGTAATTTTGGTTACATCTATCCCATAATTAGAAAAAAAGATTAAAACATGTTTATTAATAATGTATACCAATTTATATTTTAAAGTATCTTTACGCCCATATCCCCGAAGAGGTAGGCAGAGGCACAACCAGGGCACCTACGACTAGCCGAAGATACTAAGTCAAACAATGTGATAAGTGGCAAGCCTATAGTCGACCGGGCACATATCCTAACCCGAGCAACATTTTTTTTAAATGTTTAAACTTAAACTTAAACCTCTCAAACTACGAAACAGATTATGATGCAGTTTTTTTTAGTAGACAAAGTGTTTAAAGAGGAAGGTTTATATGTACATTTTATAACCATATCATATTCCGAGCAACTTTTTTAGAAAATTGGAAAAACCCAATTTTCTTTTTGTTGCCCGACCCGGGATTCGAACCCGGGACCTCATGCAGTCAAGTCCAACAACTGAACCGCTAGACCACAGAGGCAATAAATTTATTTATATTTATTAAATTAATATAATATCATAATTTATATTTTATGAAATGCAAAAACGAGTTTAATAACAACGAGTAACTCACAATGAGTACATTAGACAGGCTATTCGGGGCGGTCTGATTGAACTAATATTTATTTTGGAAATTAGTCTGTACTGGAAACGTCTTGGTCGTGCCCGCTCGCCGCGAAATTATAAATAATCAAAATTAAACGATTCCATGGGGAAACCGTCTGCGATCTCTCGCCATTGTTTAATATTCTTCAATTAATAATTTTAATTAGCTTGTCTATACAATTTGCAGTTTTATTTTGACGGTTTTTGTAAAATGAATATATATTCATAAATAGCTCTTTAGATGATAAATAAAAGTTGTCGCCATATATATTCTACTTGTCAAAGAATAAAGATTAATTATGTATGAGTATGTTGGCATATTGATTATAAATCTCATATAAATGAATAGTGTAGTAAGCGTACACGTCTAACGCCTCTGACCAACTGAGGCGGTGGATCGATTTCCGACGGGAAAATTTTTGTTTTACCATTTCTGGTCCAGGTGTGTTTATTTTTTTATGTTAATGGAAGGCAAACAAGCAGACGGATTTCCTGATGCTAAGAAATTCAGGCCGCCTAGAGACACCAAAGGTGGTAATGGCGCGTTGCCAACCTGAGGTCGGGATGTTAGACCTCGAGCAAAAGTAAGTTTACCGGCTACCTTACCCTCCGAACCGGAACACGTCTAGCAGGAATAGATAAGGCGGAGGTACAAATCCGGACAAGTCGTTGCAAAACTCTAACACCTTTAGGGTTAGTGACGGTAAGCCTATGCTCGCCTTTTACGAGCTGCCTGGCAGGAAGGCAGATGGTCTATTCTACAAAAGAGCCCGGACCAATGCAGAGAAGCTATTTTTTCAATTCAAGTATTTCAATGTCTATATCTTTCTTATTTGAGTATTTATATTCAACTTTTCATGGTATCTGGTGGCCGAGCCAATGTCATCTATACCGACTGCAGTAAATGTTTTGATAGAATAGACCGCAGATATCTTATAAACGTGTGACAGATGACCTCCTCAGATGGTTCTAATTTTACTGTTAACTGTTATAGTTAACAATTCTGTCTTTTCGTGGGTTCCCATACCTAGTGGGATTCCACAAGGTGCTCTTCTAGGCCCATTGCTTTTCTTGATATTTGTGAATGATAAATTGGATTTCCGTTAAAGTTAATTACAATGCTTTGCTGATGGTGTAAAATACATTTATTATCATTAGATTAGATGAAGCTATTTAAACCTGCAGGTTGTTCTAGCGTGTCTCTACACGTATTGAAAATTTAAAAAGCTTTACCTAAATCAGATCAAATGGTCAGTGGTCATTTACATCCGTAAAAACTGACAATACCAGCAACACTATCGTAGTCAAAGCGTCAAATGCTCTTGGTTAAAATAATGTATTTCGCATTCAACGTTAGCAATCTTGAAGGTGCATCGCAAATTTGGAATTCTCTGTATGATGAATCTGTTACGTGTATTGAAAGAATCCAAATAAAGTTTTTCAAGTCTTTCTTGCTAATGACTCGTTGTATTAAAGTCATCCGAACAATACTTGTGCTTATATTTGATATTTTCAATCGTCGGCGCTTGGTAAAACTTCCAAATATTCATATTTTTAAAGAAAGAAACACTTGTAAGTGATAAGTTATAGTTTGTTGTTGGATAAGTGATAAGTAATACAGTACAAGTGTTTCTTTCTTAAAAAAATATGAACACTTGTGCAGACTAGATATAGCATAGGCTTTGGGTTTGTATAAAAATGGCCAGCAGTGATGTCGATTACTCAAGGTAAACTTGTTAATAGGAATAAACTTCATATACCGTTAAAACAACCAGATTTAATCAACTCTTTGGCTACCTTGTAAGGGAGTTGGTGTGGAGATATGTATGTATGTATGTATAATAATACAGTTTATAGTAATAATAACTAAATAATTGTTTGTAATAAAATAATGAAGCTTGCAATAAATATTATTAAGTGCATCGATTTTAACATTAATACTTAAATTGTATAAATATTAATTAAATATTTGCACACCACCCTGTAGTAGAATATGTTGGTATGCTTAAATATCGCGTTGTCTTCTTAACACACGTATTTCGCAAATAAATAAATTTGATTTCGTTTTGAATAAATGTGAATGTAACTGATATGCTTCTGATCAGTAACCAGGCAACCAGTGTCATTTTTCAATCATAAACAAAATAACCTAGCCACAACACTGTGGTAGGCTTATCTCTTACTGCAAATAGATTATGTATATCACTACATAGTATAAAACAAAGTCGCGTTCTTTGTCACCATGTCCCTTTGTATGCTTAAATCTCTTAAACTGCGCAACAGATTTTTATGCAGTTTTCTTTTAATAGACAAAGTGTTTAAAGAGGAAGGTTTAAACGTATATTTTATAACCGTGCGAAGCCGGGGCGGGTCGCTAGTGTAACATAAAGTGTACTACTGAAAAACAAGAGTGTTGTTTAATAAGAGTGCACTTCGAACTATTTATCATCTTCATCCTTACATAGACAAACAGTTGACGATTTTGTTCGTTTATTTAGGTTAATAATATCACGCAAGACGTTTTAGATTAGATCTTTTAGCGCCTTGTCTCAGGCACTATACCATTAACTTCGTTAACGCCTTTCTCGGAAAAATATATTTAATAAACTATTTTTGTTATTCAATAACAACTAAACTTCGTTTATAAGTAATTAAGTTTTCGGGCAGTTAGTTATTCGTAAATTAATAGAACTAGTGATGTGAATTCAAGTGGCGACATAGGTTTAAAGATTTACTAATTGTAAATAACAAATGCAATACAATATAACGAAGGTAGACTTATAATCACTTGTTGGTAATAGACATTGCAACAACCTGTTCATTTGGCACAAAGTCAACATGTCATTGCGAGATTAGTTGCCATTTCAAAACCATACGTTGCTTGCTTACAAATGAATATGGTTATATAAAAACAAAAAAAAGAGATTGACAAAATATTCCGTCAAAAACATAAACCTAGATAGGTTTGCATATCACATTGTGGGAGTACAAGTACCTTCAGCTAATCTTGGTAGTTCTGGTTGTACCTCTACCCAATTTTTAAGGGATAAGGGCCGGAATATAGTTACATAATTCTAATAGCCCTATATACTGTAGGTAGGTTTTTAAAACAAAGACATGTTAAAAATGTTTCGCCAGAAACGTGAATTTAATTGATAGCTAAGGTCAATATGAATATGCACTGAAGTCGACTTTACCAGATAGTGATTTAAAATCTTTTGTGAGTGCCAAGCTACATATTAAAAGTCCTAAATTTCATTTTTTTCATTTTTGTTTATAATGGTTTTTCATTTTTGTTTATAATGTTTTTTAGTGATGGTCTGGATCCTTTGAACAGAATCGACCCTCTGCCTCCACGCCAAGAGCGAGGCGTGTTTATTACTAACAATTTGTCCGGATAGGGGTGGATCCCTCAACTATTCTTGCTGCCTTGATGACACTGTCATATTCCGGTCCGGAGGTTAGAGTAGCCGGTTAACTTACATGATAGGCTTAACATCACAGAACAGCGACGCACCTGTAACATCTATGGTTTTTAAAAAAATCATCATATTTTATCTCATAAGTAACACTATTCTAACTGACCGCGGTAAATTATGAAGTGGCTGCACTAGTAGGTAGGTAGCGTACTGAAGTTTCATGCTTTAGCACAGAGTACTAGTAGGTAGTTACTAATAGTACTATTAAGGTAAACTTACATTTTACGGATTGTACGATTACAGTGCGAATCCAAAAATGTCCGATTAAGCACAAGACAACATATTGTATAATATAACATAAATGACAGTTCTTTCAACTTGATTCATATGAATTAAAGCAATTCGTGCAAAATTATTCCCCGACTATTCCAAAATAACAGAAGAGCACAACGCTTATATTCAAGTTTTCACTTTTGCTGGCACTCCCGGAACGCAACCCGTCTTTTTTTGTGTGTGTGACTAACGGCTACATTCATGGAATTCATTTTTTTCATTTTTTTATTGTTTTTTTTATCTTTAATTTAAGAGTATTTTTTTATAGATTTTAATATAGCAGATTTTTAACATGTGTCTTATCTTATCCAATCCTTTTTTCGTTGTAAGCTAACACGTTAGAAGCGCTCCTGATGGCAAGACGCAAATTATATCTTTCTGGGTACCTTCATATCTTACTGCAAGATTTTAGGATTCGACCAGCTTTCTTAATCTGACACGGCAGACGACAATGGAAAGCATTGTTCTTAAGAGATTAGTTTAAACCCAATCGTTAAGTCGTTGGTATCAACCCAAACGAGCTGCAACCAGCACTATTATTCAAGAAAAAAATATAAGTTGTTTTACTCCGATTTGTCATAAGCGTGATATCAAAGCGAAGGTTCTGTCACGTTAGTGCGAAGTTTTCATAAAGCTCCCCTTTTGTGAGTAGAAGAGGCGCGACTTGAATAAATAACTAATTTGCATATTTAATACAGGTATCGCGAGCAGATTCAATTGTTAAATCTGTGAATTATTAATCCGCACCGCGGTTAGCTTATTACCCTCTGGCTGTCTCAATCAAATATTCATATCAGCTTTTCTTTAATTAGCCCCACGCTTTAATGAATATTTTATTTTTCTTTGACCGAGTTATGATTTGCTCGTGGTATAAAAATCATATTTCTATCAGAGTTAAAAGTATCCGATCAATTACATTTTTATATAAAATGTATGGCATATGGTAAGATAAGACTTCATGAGGCTTGCCAATGTCAAAAAGTTGTTATGGCATGTAGGGCCAAGCTTTTAATTCTACACGCTTTATCTTTAAGAATTCTAACCCCATAGATATTACACATTAGTCAAAATATGTAGCTTAGCCATTTATTTCTATTTGAACTATTTAAAAAAAAATAAACATCTTCACGCCCATATCCAGAAAGGTAGGCCGCGTCACTACCAGGGCAACCACAACTAGTCGAAGACACTAAGTACCACAACGTGATAGGTGCCAACCGGGCACATATTCAACCCCGGGAAAATTAAATTTGATAAGAAAATTGAAAATATATATTTTCTAATTTTTTTGTTGTCCGACCCGGTGATCGAATCCGGTACCTCAAAAAGTCAAGTCCGACGCCAGACCGCTAGATCACAGAGGCGATATACTTGTATGATTATACAATTACATAATTCAACTATTGTATAATTGAATATTTATAAATATACTAGCTGTTCCAGTGGACTTCGTTTCACCAGTTCAGTTTGCATGAGAAAAATCAAAATGTTGATGTTCCTAGTTCCCTGGCAATCGATCAGGGTAAAAAGTATCCTATGCCCGTCTCCTCGTTTAAAGATGCCTCCTCGTTAATTTACAGCAAAATCGGTTGAGCCGTTCTTAAGTTATATGTAATGTAAATAGCATGACTTTCTTTTATATGTCTAGAATTGTATATTTGCAAAGTTATGTAAAAAATAATACATTTTTTCACCTTAGTTTCAAGTGACGATAGCGAAATTACCAAGTTATATATTTTGACTAAGGTGTAATATTACATAAATTAGTAAGCGGTCACTCAATGGAAGATTCGGTGTGAGGAACTCGGTGAGATAATCTGTTTTGAAGTAAATGTTTTAGAAATACATACTTCAAAATATAAAAAAATTGTGTTTGTGCTTATGTACACGCGTTAGAAGTTATATTTCTTCGGCGTAATAAGATAAAAATCTTCTTTAAGGCAAAAAATTTTATCTTTTGCCTTATTTTACATTTGTAGACAAAATGACACTGACCGTAGAAAAAAGGTATTTAATACATTAACTGCCTTATTCATAAAAAATAGTTAAGTAACCTCCTAAGCATTGCTTAACTAATCATTTGATTAAGCCATAAGCATTGCTTAAAAATTTGTTATTCATAAAGTTCATTTTGACATTGCTTAGTTAAATACTGCTTAACTTGGTAGGATTTGGTAGAAATGTGGCTGTATGCGTATTTCTTTTGCTAAAAGTGGATTAAACAATTGTCATCCGTTATCAACATCGTTGTTTCTGAATACGGTGTCGGACATCTATAACCTCTTGCTAAAGAGTATTTATATTTCTACAATAAAATACTCGTACATATTGTACTATAATAAAATTAAATTTATTAGAGTAAATAAAGTTGATGCAACATAGACACAAAACGTTTAAACTGATACACTGCATTATAATGTTTTTAATGCATCTACATTATGTTACTAAGCTAAATATAAAAATGATGTCATTTCTGTAATATTTTCCCCCGTGTTGGCTCGAGTTCCTTTGTAGAAAGTAGAATAGACCATCTACCATTTATCAGGAGTTAAACAGCGCGTAAGTATCGAGCATAGGCTTACCGTCACTAGCACCGTGACAACTTACTAGGAGGTGAATTTCGCAGCGACTCACCGGGATCGGTACCACC
>NJDD01000569.1:204333-234324 GCA_002245505.1 Calephelis nemesis
TAGTCAGCCATTTTGTTGATTAAAATTTTAAACAAGGGTCCGAGGTTGCTTAAAGTGACAGCTATTTAAGAGTATATTTAAACAAATGATTAACTCTAAATAGCGTTAATGAATAAGAATTTTTTTAAACATTGCTTAAATTGGTGATTAAAAGTTGAGCAACGTTTATGAATAAGCCTGTGAAAGTTTTATTATAATCCATTATTTAGTTTTATAAAATTTATTTAATATTTAAGGTACCTTTTTTTGAAAAACTAAAATGTTATCTATAGTTAACTTCATCATGTCGGTTTTTCGTAACGGTGTGCGCGCGCATCGTAATAATTTACTCTCATAATTTTTTCCTAACGCGCCAAAAGAAGTATAACTTCAAAAAAAACAACAAAACATTTTAAAAATAAAGCCGATTCAAAAATTAAATTGAGTTAACTGTTGTAATAGCTTATAGACTACAGTGCCATGCCAAAAAATTACCCATCTAGGTCATATGAAGCACCAGGTGTCGTATATAGGACAATATACGTCACCTGGTGGTTCATAAGACCCATCTATTTTTTGCAGTCCTGTAGTCTATTACAATGCTCGTACAACAATCTAAAACAAACAAATATTCGTTCGTGTGTGATGTCTTGGTATTCATTTTGAATGTATCTATAGAAGGCTGAATGTGTGGTGTGTGGATAGAGTAATGAAAGCTACTTATCACACCGATATCTATACAAGCTCCCACGGGAGAGAAAAGTAACAATGATAAAGGACATAGACGCGGACAACATCTACTTCACTATATGGGATAAAACAAAGCCGCTTTCTCTGTCCCTAGGTCCCTTTGTATGCTTAAATCTTTATAAAATACGCAACGGGTTTTAATGCGGTTTTTATAATAGATAAAGTGATTAAAGAGCCTTCCTCTTATATATGTGTATATTTGATACACGTGTGAAGCCTTGGCAGGCCGCTAGTTTAAGTAAATTCAAATCTACAACTAAAATAACATAAAATTATTTTAATATTTAATTAAAATACAATATATTTATTTAATGCAATTATCTGTATTAAATTAACTACCATACAATATTAGTTGCATAATTCATGCAAACCTACAACCGTATATACTGCTGATGCAATGCGTTACTTTATGCAATCTTGAGCTTAGGAAGCGTCACCCTCGAGGAGCATTAGCAAACAGTAAACAAGGGGGCACGCGTAAACAAGCAGGGTAAACTCCGAATGCAATTAATATATTGGTAGCAATCTTTGTGATCTTGCAAAATAAGGTGTAAGTAAGCATTTCACTCGACTGAATATTACAATTATTTTGCAAGTAATCAATAAATAATATTTTAATTAAAGCGCAGTGAAACTGTTTGCGGATGTAATGAAAAAAACGACTTCAAATATTTCATTACTACTTCGCAATTTGAAAAAAAAAGATAGTTAATGAATCCGAGACTACATAAATTTTATTAACATCTTACTAATAAGTTGTACTTAATAATGTGTTGGGCTGAGCATTCTGCTCGGTCCACAAAGCCCGTTGAAGTAGTAATAAGTTAGTTAGTAGTTGGCAACTAATTAGTCATTCCGAAAAAAAGTGTCAATTTTTGGTAGTGTTGACGACATCATCATTGTTATTTCTTTTTGCGAGATGTTATCACCGTCAATTATTAAAAAAAAAACTTTTGAAAAAGGAATAATCAAATCGCGAATTGATTATGGAATTGAAGTCAGTTTTTTTGCATTTTTACTAAGCTTTTTTATTGTAACCAGAATCAAAATCTTCTAGATTACCATGAAGAGGCAAGGGTATTCCGCCATTAAACTGTACGTTTAAGAAGGGACCATTAAGCTGCAGGAGATTAGATAAATAATACCAATTGCCAGGTATAAAGTCCCAAGTCAAAATTAAAGTGATGTATCAAGATTGGAAAACTTGCAAAATAAATCTACGTTTTGTTAAGCGTGACATCTAAGTTAAAGCTTGTTACAGTTTTATTTCAAATACTTATGAATAAATATTCGGAAGAAGCATATAGCAATAAAGTAAGCGGTTCTTATATTGCTAAGAGACTAACTTCGCATATCGACAACCTAAATGTGACTAATGCATCACTATCTTATGAATAAGATCTTTGGCCACGTGTGCATGTTTACCACCTGTACTATCTTTCAACCAGTAGCACGAAAATGGTGAGCACTGAGGCTAAGACGGCAGCAAAAAACGTAAGACGGTGGTGTGGTGGTAGTGACAGCACACTGCCACCTAGTTATGACTAGTCTTATCATCACATTAAAGGAATAATCAAGATGTTGTCACATCCTATTGTCTATAACTTCAGCAGCCGTGCAGATTAGTCAAAAATATTATTCCTAACAATTCTGCATCCGTTTCCAAGAACGAATCTATGGCTGATTCTGGCGCCCGTTTAGTTTGTATGGAAAAAATTAAAAAGTTTTTTTTCACAGTTTTCTCACAATTGAACAGGATAAAAAGTATCTTATGTCCTTCTACCGGTTTAAAGTTACCTCTCTACCAATTTTCAGCCTAATCGATGTATCCGTTCTTGAGTTATAAATAGTGTAACTAACACCACTTTCTTTAATACATATAGATAAATTTTCAACGAAAAATCTGTTATTGTGACAAAGTTTTTTATTTGAAAGTACAAAATGTACAGTAAAAATGTACTTGAGAACTACTATTTCGAACGTATTAAATAAACCAAGTATGATAGGAATTTTGGGATTTCCTATGGCGACTTTCCGGTTTCATCATCAGATCAGCCGCACGTCAAAAAAAAAATGGCATCGACATCCGATTTAGACATGCAAAATTTAAGCTTAATCGGTAACCGCTAAGAGCCAATTTCACCAAACTGGTATAAACTTTATTTCTGGTATAAGCCAAGTATAAATGTGCAATTTACTCTTGAATAGCCATATTTACGTTTTACCAACTGTTTAGTCATAGATTAAGAAGTTATACTGGAGATAAGAGTTATCCCGCTAATTTTGAGAGAATAAGGACTTATACTAGGGATAAAAATGGCTGCCTAATGTTTGACAGCTGTGAACTCTCCATTGTGAATTGTGACCAACGGTAGTTTGTTAGCATTTTGTGTTCGTCTACTGTCTTTAAACAATTAGCAAGAGTAATTTAAGTTCTAGCCCTGATGATGCTGTAAAAAGCGAAACCGGTAGGTTATTTATAAAATAGTAACTATAAGTGATACGTAAAACAGTACAAGTGTTTCTTCATTTAAAAATATGAATTAGCAAGAGTATTGTGTAAGTTTGTAAGTTATCATGTTTTTTTTAAACTAATTTCCGACAGTGATAGTAAAGACGAAGAATTTAAAGGTTGAATGACAAAATAAAAGCACTTTAATTGTTGCGATGACGAATACTTAAGATTTCGTTGATCAATGAAAGCAGTCTATTCTCCGTTAGCACAAATTAAATGTCACTTGGAATAAACACATACGGTCATTTTAAAATAGGATTTCAGATTCTTAGACAGTTTCCACTTTCAGGTGAGTAGGACGCTACACAAAAAAAAACATTTTAATTATAAACTAACTAAATATTTAAATGTTAAGTAATAATATTAATAGTAATTAATTCACCAAACAAAATAAAACATAAAGCAGTATGTACATCGTCTCACAAGTCGGTTCAAATTCTAATCATTAACGATTACTGACATTAATTCACAACGGACAAACAAGAAATGACGTATGATAAATCTACTAAAGTAAAACATACGCTAATGGGCCGTAATGTACGCTAGAAGATGCCACAGATAAAGCAAAACGTTATTCTACAGAATAGTTAATCCAGGAATTGATATACGGAGAATAGAGCTCGTGAAACGTCAATTGAGTTATTCGAGAGTAAATTTAAGGGACAACTTTAGTACTGATATAGCTATTCTCAGATAAAGACGATGTTGGTGAAATTGGGCCTAAGTGGAACAAATTCAACTTGCAAGATTTCACCCGGCAAAACATATACATACATCGAATGTTGATTCAAAATTATAAGCCATAAAGGATACCCGATAGAGTAAAAAAGAGGCAGAAAACTACTTCCAAAATTAAAACGATATTTTTCACAACAATTAGGTAACAAAAAATATAGAACTTAAGTGTAATACACATATTCCACAAAACAAAATTTATTATAGATATCAATTAAATATACCACTACATTATGTAAGTTATAAAAAATAAAAATACATTTACAATAAAGTAAAAACTTATATAACTACGAGCACTATTTCGTGAATTACTTACATAAAAATAACGTATAGTAAGTATTTCAAAAAACCGAAAATTAAAAATAAATAATGTAAAGCAACACATTAAAAGCACTATTTTTTATTTTAAAATAAAAGTACGAAATGTAATTAAATTAATCACTTACCAGTAAAAGTTCACAAAGTCCAAAGTTGTTTACTTGTTTACGAGTATAAATACGTTGTTGTTGTTTATTGTATACAATAACAGGCTTGAGAAACGTGCTCTCCACACTGCTACTGAAACCGTACTGGTGTTACGTAATACATCCTGGCGGCTTCCTTTTCATCCCTCGATCTCCATGCATTTTCTCCTGATGGACGTCCATTTTCACTTGACCCACCCCCCTCTCCTTTCCTGGTGTTACATCCGGCGTTTAGGAAGGGAAGCAGTTTTATGGACGGCTCTTTTGAATGTGGTTGTCAGTTTGGTTTGCTTAAACGTCGCTCTCGATCGGAAAATTTCGAATGACGTCGTAGAAAAGCTCCGCCTACGATTCAGCTTCCCGTCTACGCTGAATCCGTAGCACAGTGTGCTACGATTTTTGTGTAACTAGTACTAACACAAATATATTATTTAACACTCATTTTTTAGAATTAACTTGTAATGGTATCGCGTCATGCGACATTATTTGTAAATGTCATAAAAAATAAAACAAAAGTATTTAAAAATCATTTCTGAGTTAATAGAAAAAAATCAAACAATTAATAACAGAGTTCCCTAATCAAAATCAACTTTATTAAAGCATTTTGAGTACCTCATAAAATCACAAAAGACATTATTCAGTTGAAAAAAAATATTTTTAAATTTAAATAAAATAACTGAAAACGTAATATTAGTAAAAACGTAGTATTTTGGAAATGAATTAGCTCTTTTTATATTTTATATAAAGTTTGTAAAATACTTTTGTACTAAATATTTGCATAGTTTCAGTATTTATTATATTGACTATAGGTTATTACTTTTATGTATTATTATTTATTTATTATTACTATAATTAAATTGTAAGATCACTTTTATTTAAATTCTCAATGTAAAAAATAATTTAAGTTGAACTAAAGAATTGCCTTTGAAGAAAATTTTCACTAAACTGAAAAATTTACAATGATGTGGTAATAAAATCATAAGGACGCTATTATAATTATTAATATAATATTTATATTTGTATTTATTGACACGCCTACTGAGAAGGCGTGGTCAAACGAAAACACGCCTATCACACCGCCTTTAATGCTTAAGACATGAGCTCTCTTTCAGGGATACGTTCAATTGTAACACACCTAATTTTAATATAACTTCTGAAACATTGACTATTTCTAGAAAAAATGTGTTACTTAAATTGGCCGTATAATCTAGGAGCCGGTAATTCGCATATTGATTAGTTCAACTTTCTAGACGATTGATTAATATGAAAGGAAGATCGGCAATTTAATTGATACGGTTAAGTTATATAATGCAAATTGACCAGACAGAATATTCTGTTGATCCTTTTGTAATGTCATTTCTTCAATTATGACATTTCTGTCACACTTCAATTCTTGTTTTTATTAATAATATTGGAAGGTAAACCAGCAGACGGATTACCTTATGGCAAGAAATTAGCGATACCAAAGGTGGTAATTGTGCGTTGGCAAACTGAGGCCATGATGTTAGGCTTCGAGCAAAAGTAAATTTACCGGCTACGTTACCCTCCGAACCGGAACACGTCAACGACAAACATTGACATTATGGTGGCAGGAACAGGTAATGCGGTGGTGTCACGGTGCTAACGACGCCTATGCTCGCCTTTTACTAGCTTCCTGTCAGGAAGCTAGATGGTTTATTCTGCAAAGGAGTACGGACCAACACGGGGAAAATATTGTAATGATATTCCTTTCAATTACGACATTTCTGTCACACTTAAATTTTTGATTATGACACGTTTTGTCATAAGATGTCACCACGTCTTGAGATATCAGCTTTTAGTCTATACTAATTGCAGCAAAAACTTTCGCTATTAAAAAATTGGACCACCAAATTCACATTATAATTAACGTGATTGTCCTGATCTCGTGACATGTCTATGACTGTAACCATCGTGATGACATACGTTGTATGGAGACACGGATTCCTGGAGTTAAATGTATGTACTTAATACCTCGACAGCTCAAGTTATCTTGTTAAAGTGGTAACACTTTTATAAAAGAAATTATAGTAAAGAATATTTTTCTTGCTATCAAAATGGGTGTATTGCGTTAATAGAGTCGTTTCTTAGGCAGTTATGGGCATGCTAAGCCCATAAAAGCTTAACAAAAAATACAGTAAATTACATTATTGGTACTTCACGTGAAGACATGGAGCACAAGTCCACCGTTACGTGGAGTACTGCCCATATGTATAGGCAGTTGCATGCCAATATCAAATTCATTCTTAAGGTTGAATTGAGAGACGTAACAATGCGATATAGAGATGCGAGAAGAGATATGAGTGATTTAAGTGTGAATATACTACAGACTCTACAATGAGGATTATTTAAACTGGAACTCTTTAGCTTTATATTTTTTTTATGTCGGTGGTTAGTTAACAAGCACATGGCTCTGTTGAAGGTAAAATACAACCATGGCCTGTAGAAATCATAGATGTTACATGTGTGTCGCTGTTCCGAGGCTGGGGTGCTAGACATATATGCACGTCTACTTTCTACCCTACCTGAAGAGTAGTACCTTTCTACCCTATATACTGGCTGTCATTGAGGTGGAAGAAATATGTAAGGCGGTGGATCCCTAGTCGGGCAAGTACCTGCACAGCGCTCTATCAACAGTGGTCTCGTTGGTAACGACCCACATACCTATTTAACGTCTGATCGCCTCTTACCGACTACCTGACAGAGAGGCAGATGGTATTTTCTACTCAGCGGACCCGAAACAAATTAGCTATGGCTTCCTTTCGTCACCCAAAGTTCAAAATTACTTAAACAACACCTTGACAAGTGGAGTTCTTCTACAGAGCGCCTTAGTTGAATTGTCTTAGTGCGTATTGCTTAAATGTAGAACTTCCAGAATCAGTTTTTTCTGAGAAATATGACAAGAGATATTTTAAGAGATGTGTTAATCTTCCTTTAAAGAGTCGGCTACGTATCGGTAACTAACCTTATGTTGCAAATGTCCATAGTCAATAGTAACCATTTTCCCATAAGAGGCATAAATATTTACATATGGCTAGGTGCCGAATTATCATATGGATGGAAAAAAATATGAAAAACATATTATTCTTCAATGTCGAATAAAAGATAGGTGACTATAAAATCATTAATCAGCCAATAAGAAGCAGAACCCTGTTAAAAACACACCGAGCGGAATCAAAACATGACGGTGAGAATAATATAGACATGAATAACGAAATACTGGTGAAGTAACGAAAATCGAATAAAAAGAAAACGTCATTAGAATTTCTCATCGGTAACACTCCTCACTAACACTAAGTTCTTGTCTTTTCATTGTTTTAAGGTCTATACAAAAATATGTAAAATTTATGTTTTATGTATACCTATTTTTTTTATTTTTGTGATATCGGAAGGCAAAGAAGTAGACGAATTTTCTGTTCGTAAGAAATTCATGCCACCTACAGACACCAAAGGTGGTATTGGTGCGTTGCCAAACTGAGGTCGGGATGGCAGGTCTCGTTCCACCAGATACCTTAACCGGAACACGTCAACGGCTGACTGACTCGAAGGTGGCAGGAATAGGTAAAGCAGTGGTACTAAAACAGGGGAAGTCGCTGCAAAACTCTACCACCTACTCAGATATCACGATGTTAGTGACCATAAGCATATGTAATAAAATCTTCTTAAAATTAACAGCATAACAATTTAAAACACATTACTTTCCGAATTCTAAATATCTTTTGTTGGTCCCTATAAAGAAAACAGGCCAAATGTACTCTCAAGTATCTCGTTAATAGAGAGTGCGACGGTTCGTTTGTGACCAACACCGAGACCAGATTAGTATCTATGTCACTATAAAGTCTAATTTATATCCACTACCATGTTTTTTTTGAAGAGAATCTACTCATGTAAACGTGCTCACGTAAGAGACTTAACTTGGCAGTCTTTTATTTTGCCAATGCATCCTTACCACCATATTTGTCATAAACAAATATACACTAACCATAGATGTAGAATGTACAAGATCAACAAAGCGTGGGAGTGAGAAGTTCTTATCAGGTACAAAATATTGCCTTAGAAGAAAAGTTATAGAGAGTCAGGTACCTATGAAACAACATTTACGCGAGTTAGTTCATAGAATTCCTGTCATAGTGCGTCGCTGTAAATTTTGTGAATTAATTTTAAAATCTTACTATTTAAATAGAAGATGACATAAAGGCAATTATGGTGTCATGTTCAGTAAGCGCTTGTGATGTTACAAAACGTTACAATCCTAATGAATATATTATGTTTCATAGGTAAATACAACTTTGACATATGAATATTTAGAACTGCGTTTTGTTAGTTTTCTTGCTACTAACCTGCTCAGAAAAGGATTTTTACAATACATTTATTTGCATAGTTTTATATATAAGAGTATTTTGTACCCTTCAATTCAATTCAATTCAATTCATTTATTTATTTGTAAAAGTAGGTACAGTCATAAAGTGTAAAGTATAGTGGAAACTTATTTTTTTCTACGCTTGAAGCACGAAAGCAAGTTGTTGAAGTGTACTCGATAAATTTTAAGGACGAAATTGAACAAGACCGTTACATTTAGAGGACAATAAATATTAAATTATATCTTATAACATAACTTCTTTAGTTTTACACTAATTTACACACCTGTAAGATGTACTCGTATGATGTCAATAATTTACGGTTGTCCCTAACCATAAGGAGAGTCGTTTTCTTCATTGCTGTCTCAAGTCATATAAAAAGTTGTACTTTCCTATCTATTTGTCGGGATAATAATGCCACTTATATAGCATTATTATAATAGCATTGTTGTTTCGGTCGACAAAGACAAAGATGGTGACCTCAAAAGTCGTGCGTCACATATGAATCTACCATCTATTAGTCACTATGGTAGTGATAAATTAAGCCAAATTTCACGAATACAATATCTTAATAATCATACAACATAACATTTGATATTGTTTGTATAATAATATAAGAGTTTAAAGAAAATGCGGTAATTTACTTTGTTAATTCATCGATATCGATAACGTACATGGCCTTTTAACAACCCTTTTTTTTAACTCATCGTAAACAATTTACTCACACGCAGGCATATTTTTTTGGTCTCGCTTTTTAACTGACTTTGTTTATCTACTACATCCTAAATCTATGACACTAACTTTCCTTGGCGCCCTCTACTTTACTCTTTAAAGAATATAGTCCATCAAATGGCAGGTTTTGCTGTCAGTTTTTTTTCTTTATAGCCACTGACGACTAACTTATTAACGGATAGTCAAGCATGCAATGAGATGAATGATGTTTGCATGTACTCGATATCATTACATATTTTAACAAACGTTCAAACGTAATTCATGAATAATGGTGTTGACCGACGCCTTTATGACTGCTATGAACAGTGATGAAGTTGAAGCTAACTGTAATTGTAACATAATTTTAACCGTGTAAGGGTATTTTAACATAAATGTAAATTGTCACATTAGACAATAAACCTCCACAAAGTTTCAACAATAATATTTTCTTAAAAAAGTCACTGATTAAAAAAGTTAAATGACAATTGAAAAATTGATTTACAATAATTTATTACAATTATTTTGGAAATAAAATCTGGTGAACAATTAAGTAAAAGATATGGATGAAGAGATAGAAATAGATATTCAAGGAGGTATATCATTATGCCAATGTTTTTACAACCAACCGGTTCCGGAAACAGTTGAAGTATCAGAACGCAAAGAATATATTTTCAATGCAGTTACAAGAACCGAAAAGTACCTTCGTGAACGTCGTATACCTGAGTTAATACGTTTTTTATTTACTAAAATAATATCTGATAATCCAAATAGACCTTTGTATTACTTGGAGAATTTGCTTGACGATTGTATGCTGTTTCGAGCTGGACATTCTATACCACCAGTTTTATATGAAGACAGACATTTAGAAGCTGTGTTAAAAAGTTTTGATCCCGGAAATCGTGGATGGTTAAGTGCAGGTCAAATTCGTCGGCTGTATTCTACTTTAGGTTTTACCTTCAGAGGTAATATAGAAGATAGAATGCCCACTGATGTAATACTGAGTGATTTAAAGGAAACGCAAGAAAATGAATTGTTGGAGTTATTGTTAGCTGGATTACCTATGGAAGAAGATAAAAGCACGGGAAGTGATGTTAAGAATTCGGAAACACTCTTTGCAAGTACGGATGATACACAATATTCAAATAAATGATATCTAAGACCTTAAAAGATAATAAACTTTGTTGATTAATAAGATGTATATAATTTATATTATGAACATTAAACGAGACGCTTGTAGTTGAATTATGACAATCCTCATTGCCCAAAATTTTATGAAAACTTCTTGCAAATTAATAAATATTATAAAAAGAAGAATGTAAAATAGTTTCGCCTCTGTGGTCTAGCGTTTCAGCTGTCGGACTTGAGTGCATGAGGTCCCGGATTCCCGGGTCGGGCAACAAACAGATTTTTTTTCCAATTTTTTAATAAAAAAAACGTTGCTCGGGATTGGATATGCGCCCGGTTGGCGATAGGCTTGCCACCTGTCACATTGAGGGACTTAATGTCTTCGGCTAGTCGTGGGTGCCCTGGTTGTGCCTCTGCCTAGCTGTCCGGGAATATGGGCGTGAAGACACTCACATATCTTTTTAAAATAGTTTTAAGCCCAAGTAAAACATGAAATAAATATGCCCGTATGAAAAAAAAACTTGTAATGCTTAGCTATATTGTATTCTTAAAAAAATAACCACTAAGGTCATACCATGTTAATTTATACTTGGATAGCCACTTCAAACAGATTCCATGCTGTTTTTGTAACACGAAGAAGCTTTTGCTATTTGTTTTGATGTAATGATTTTAATGATGTTCTAATCATCCAAATCAGTTGGTAGATGGTATTGTAGAATACAAAACTCACACACATACATACATGAACCTTTAAAACTGCAGACTCCATTAAAGTGGGTAGTAGTTTTGCAATGTTGCCTTAGATTACTGCACAATCATTACTTAATATTACTCTGAAAAAAAAACCATATTAAATTGACATAAAATTCCTGCTAATTATTATTTTAAAAACACCTTACTGTCCTTATTAAAACTAAAATATTTCTCAGTAATGTAAAAATTTTGTAATACTTGTCCACGTGGGTATAACGTTATTTTTTGACATAATGATGATAAAAATATAATGTTGAGCTCCCCTCCGGATATCCGATGGATATTGTGTTATCCGGCGCTACAATAAGACGGTCTTGATAAATTTGTACTTCAAAATGCTTCTTGATTGATCATCTTGCGGTTAGTAAGAAAAACAATTCGTATGATTCTAAATTCAAATTGATTTTAGAATGAACATTCTAGCGACATTGTTTTTTAATGATGGAAAAATTTGTGCAAATATCTCCAACTAGCAACGTTGGTAGAGACTAAGGTGGATGCACCCTAAGCTGGAAGAAGGCTTCAATTAAATACTTACAGAATATTCTGTTCTGGTAAAACTGACTTTAAAGTTACCTTAAAACTAACAAAACTCCATGAAAACTAAAGTTTATGGACATACAAGGTTTGAAATAATAAACAAAAGCATAATTAGACACAACAACAACTTTCTGGCAAGACTGGTTTTTTTTCAGATAAAGTCAAAGTGAGTACCATCATACAATCCCTTCATTCATGTTGCCAATACTAAATGAATAAGAAGGTAAGTCCTTTTCAAGCATCAGTTAACAATTAATGCCGCCGTCGGCCATAGTACCTGCAAAGATAACAAAGTTTCTCGTACTAAGATAATATGAAAAACATTACTTCATTTACTGTGGGAGAAAAGTGATGGACTATTAAACTCAATGGTGACAATAAGTATATATGTATGAAATGCTCAATAGTTTCAAATGGCCTTTAATTAACGAGATCATGCGTAACATTTTGTAAGGATATTATATTCTTAATATTCTAAAATATGTAAGTGGGAAATTTGCTTAAATGGAAGTGAGGAAGCGTGAATCAGTGGAAATTCAGCGACGAAACTACATTTAGGTCTATAACAATTTTCGTGTTTAAGATCCCTTAGAATCTTTATAAGAATATTCCGTATAAATGAAAATATTGATAACAGACAGAAGAACAAAAAAAACACGAGTTGCTCTCCGGGAGTGCTGGTAGAAGTGAAAACTTGAATATTAACATTGTGCACTATTGATATTTTGGAATGGTTAGGGAATAATTTTGCACGAATTGCTTTTATTATTATCAGCATGAAAGTACTATCATTTAAATGATAGAATACAATATTCATTTATTGCACTATCTTACACAAACATAACAACATGAACATTTGCGCAAGCGCCCTGCGCCGTCTTAGGAATTTCCGATCAGGTCACGTGTCCTGACGCGAGTTTAGAAGTTTTAGCTTTAGTTTTAGTCTGTAGGTTTAGGTTTAGCTGTAGTTTTAGTTTTAATCCAAAAAAGGTTTTCATTTCAATAAAATTTTGAACATTTTTCCAACCACGGTACAGGGGCGATTATTTGTAAGTCGTAAACATCGCAATTCGTTTAGCGTGCAGTAATGCAACGTAAATCATAGGGCGGCATGCATAATAACATAATAAAATAGGGCTCCGATACTTTGTTTATTGTTTTGATGAGTTGGCAGATTCTCCCCCGGTGTGCAGGGAACGGGTGCACTGCCCGCATATGCTGGGAGAAAATTTCGAAGGAAGCCCTATTTTTCCTTACGTTGGTCCAATTATGTTAGCTTATGCCGAAAGCGCGTTTTAAAATTTTATTTTTCTCCTACGAAATTGTTTCTCTGATCAAGATGTAGAGGAACCTTTTTTTGTTTATAACATCAGTACTGCAAGCGATAGCTCCATCAAATCAGACAAGCCGTTTCGAAGATTAATATGAACAAAAAAGTAAATAATAAATTAATATTTGTTGTAAATATTGCATTAACTTTCACCAGCGGTAGTCCCCTCAATTTTTTTTGGAGCCGTTGACTTTTGTTTAAGCCGTCAATTGAAACAATCTTGGACATATAATAAGTTCAATTTGCGGTTTCCAAAAACTTGCTTAATTTTTTTCTTAACTTTTGCAATTTATCCAAAAATATATATTTATTTATTGAAATTAAGTGAAATAAATAACAGTCATCTTATACATAAATATTTCTTGCACAGTTTTTTGTAGTCGCAATTCCTTAAAATGTTGCGACCTATTTATTTGTTTTTTATTTTCAAATGTAATAGAAGTAAAGGTAATAATATTATATTTTATACCACTATGTATTTATGGATAAAACGTTTGCAGGATCTTATTACAAGTGAATTTTTAATTACTGGAATACACAAGAAATCATTATTGCACGGAAAGCAATTTGCAAAACGTTTTCGCAAATAAGTTGGATAAATCAGGAACTATTGTGGATCGAAATTGATCGAATCGCGTATGTTTGGTCGCCGTTGCGATTAAGTCAGTGAATTTTTAATATCGGTCGTGGAGGAACAACAGGCATACGTTTTTCACTTCGTTTTTTGAAAATTCACGTGATTGTCCTTTGAATTATAGATGGAGGGAATGTATGTAGTTTGAGGCATCGAGTTTCCAATCAAGTACACAATGAATTGCGACGGTACGTCGAAATCGTCTCACTCAATTATGTTTACTTTTAAAGCTTGTTGCTAAAGGGTTAATACGGCATACGATAAGCGCAAGTATAAGCAAGGTTAAACATTTTAATCTGAAATTTATCATTTTCATCGTCGACATTTGGTGGAATTCTGTTGTACACACATTCTTAAGCAGCACTTGTACTTTTCTTCAGTTCACTTTTTTTACAATTAAGCTAACCGGTTTCCTTTTATATGGGATTGGCATAGCTTTGTAACTTAAAATAAAGGATTTTACTGTGGTCTAGCAGTTCAGTTGTTGGACTTGACCGCATGGGGTTCCGGGTTCGAATTCCGGGCCGGGCAACAAAAAGAAAATTGGGTTTTGCAAATTTCTAACTAAAAAAATGTTGCTCGGCTTGACTTGTCACCTATCACATTGTGGGACTTAGTGTCTTCGGCTAATCGTGGGTGTCCTGATTGTGCCTCTGCCTACCTCTTCGGGGATATTGGTGTGAAGATACTTTTTGTTAACCAAATTCTGAATGAAGTAATGTTCGTTATTTTTGGTTGTAAAGCTCTGTTGACGTAAAAAGTGAAAAGGGGTTGTTTAAATGTAACAAAGTGTATTGTGGAAAAAGAAAAGTGTTATTTAATAAGAGTGCATTTCGAACTACTTATCATATTCATCCTTACATAGACAAACAGCTGACGATTTTTTTGTTTATTTAGGTTAATATATCACGCAAGACGTTTTAGATCCTTGCCTCAGGTTGGCACTGATACCATTACCTAATACCATTAACTTCGTTAACGCCTTTCACTGAAAAAAATGTTTTAATGAACTTATTTGTTTCTTTTTGAACAACTAAACTTCGTTCATAAGGAATCAAATTTTCTTCTATAAAAGAAAAAACACTTTTGATGTGAACCTATTACTTGCCTTGATGATTTTGGTTTGCTAACCAGTAAACTCATTTTTATTTATTACTAGCTGTTGCCCGCGGCGTTGCCCGCGTGCTTAGTGGTGCCACAGGATCATTTTCTCGGGATAAAAACGATCATATGTGTTAATCTATTTACCCTCTGTGTGTGTGCCAAAGTTCATGAAAAACGGTTCAGCAGTTTTTGCGTGAAGGAGTAGCAAATAAAAACATATAAACCTTCGCATTTATTATATTAGTAGGACTTACTAAAATCAAGTAAACGGAACTGTTATAAAATACTACTTTGTTTTAATGTTTTAATAAATACGTATTATTAGTGTAAGTCAAAAAAGTTTTTCTTCTTTTGTTAACGTATAAACTTCTACTTCAATTTATAAAACCCGGTTTGGTTATATTTTTATCCTATCTTATGCTCTATAAATAAAAATAAATCCCTATTTCCCTTATTCATTGTACCACGCGTGAACAATTGGACCAATTTTGATAATTCCTTTTTTTGTGTTTGTTATTATCAGGAGAAGGCTCATATAAAAAAAAAAGTTTACAGCTAAGGCAGAACAGCGACTATCGGCTTAGCTAGTTTTTTGCAAATAAATAAAACTACGTTAATAAAAACCGTCTTCAAAACCGTCTTCAAAACTGAAAAGAAAAAAATATAAAGTTTTAATATTAGTTATGTACTACCAAATACTACCTATTAAATATATGTGTAATTTATTAATAGGTTTGAAGTCGGTGTCAAGCCAATTTCATACTTGTAATTAAATACTTTTTTAGTATATTGCTGATATGATTTTATTAAATAAAAATGAACATCGGGACAGGTGAAATTAGATAAGAAATGCTCATAAAATAAAAACTCACTAAATCAAATTTTTATGGGACCATTTCAAAACTTTGCCGCATCAAACAAAAAAAGAATACCGTAAATCGGTTCAGAAACCTCGGAGAAATCGGTGTACATACATAAAAAAAATACCGGCCGAATTGTAAACCTCCTCGTTTTTTTGAACACGGTTAAAAATAGCAACCACTGTGGTTATCAATACAGCTAAATAGAGCAACTTTAGCCCATTTATCGAAGGGTAGAAACGCCAAGGCCTGTCACCGCGAAGTGGTGGCCGGATAAATGAGAGGTCGTTTTTTGTCCTGGAACTAGTGACGCTTACCTCCGATAATATCGGCTCCGTCGCGTAATGTCCACGCGGATTATTGCGATATAAATTGTTCGCAGTTGCCCATTCGATTGATCAGGGCTGACAACCAGTAGTTATATTTTAATTTTGTCTTTTTTTAGTTTTTTATGGTAAAACCAACTATTTTTCTGGAAGTAAAAATACTACCTGTTTAAAGGGGTTTGTTTTGTGTTTGTCTTTTTTAGTATTTTTAAGGTAAATCCAACTATTTGTATTTAAGTAAAAACATTATTTGTATAACAAAATAATTGAAAGCAAAGATGCGATTGGTGCATTCTGTTCAAGTGTAACTTTGCGATGTTCGTACAGTTGGACATTTACATACATCGCTCGCGTCTATTACTAATAACCTTTAACCTTTAACCTTGACAAAAATTCTTCCCTATATCTTTCACTTAGAATATAAATAAGTGGCTCATAAATTACTCGTAAATTGTGTTTATCTTAGAACTTAATGATAGAATATTTTTTTTTAAAGTAGCTCATTTAAATGTGAAGTTTTTTATTTTGTAACTAAAGGTAATATCGTAACATTATAATGACGTTATATTGATATGAAGAAAACTAAATTAAAAATAGTATTTCGTATTTTGTTGTATCAACCCTAAGCGTTTTCGAAGTCTCCACTTTGGCCAGTCACTCCCCAAAGGAGCATTTAACGTTATTAGGGCTTTATTTTTTATAGTTTGGGACAAAGAACTGCACATTATATGTTAGATAATGGCCACTATCAACTTAGTTTGTCATATTCACTTTACAGATCGCTAGCTATTTGGACAACAATTTAAGATATATATACTAGTACCAATAAAATTAACGTTTCACGTCTGTTTTTTTTGTCAGATAAAATCAATCAAAAGATACTTAGAGGTTTTTTCATAGCAAACTAAATTTTAACATCATTTTTAAATGAAGAAACACTTGTACTGTTTTACATATAGCTTATGATTTATTATTTTCCTAATAGCCTACCGGTTTCGTTTATTACAGCATCACCAGGGCTAAAACTTAAAGTAGCTAATAGGTTTGAAGTCGGTGCCAAACCTTAAAGTAATAATTATATTATAAGTAAGTAATAAAAAACCTTGTCTTGGCACCGACATCAAAGCCGTGATACCGTCAACAGCAGCACATATAAATAATAGGTGGTACATAATTACTATTAAATCTTTATTATTTTTTACCTTTTAGACCGACTTCCAATCGGTTTTTTAACATAGTTATTTTTATTTAACACTTTTCAGTTTATGTCTGATATTATTTAATTTAATAATTTTATATTTACATATAACATTATTAAAATATATCTTTATAGCATGATATAAGGCTACATATTTTATAACCCAATTAAATATGTTTTTAGCACATTGCTGAAGTCACCTAAGTGGATCAAATTTACTTGCAAGATTTGATTTAATTTAATAAAAATACACATCGGGATAGGTTAAAGTAGATATACAAATGCTCATAAACTAAAAATGAATGGGCCTAAATCAAATTCTTATGGGACCAATTCGACACTATTATGCATCAAACACAAAAATTATTACGAAAATCGGTTTAAAAACCTCGACAAAATCTGTATATATACATAAAAAAATGTTTCGGCCTAATTGAGAACCTCCCCTTTTTTTGGAACTTGGTTAAAATTTAAATGATACAGTCGAGTCCGCCCCGCTAAAAATTGATCGCAAATGATTCAAAATTGCCATAAGTTGTTGTAGTCAGTCATTTTAGGGTTTAAGAAAAAACGGTGGCATCTTCTTAGCTAACATTTGGTGGCATCGAGAAAAATTAAGCGCCGTAAAACTGCAAAAGACCCGTCTTCGATTTTAATAAGGTATACAAAAATTTGATATTTTCTTCGATTTCCCGGGATCGATCAAAACTTTATCGATACGGAACTTCCTCGGAAGTACGCTCTTTCGAATGAAAAAGAAACATAGGAGTAAAAACATATGGAAGTCGAACGTATATCCTCCTTATTTCAACGTCAGTTGAAATACAAATAAATACGAATTTCTGTAAGCATACATACTTCACATATACACTCATAAATGATGGTTTATTTGAACGTAATTATAAAAAAATCTACCAAATCTGAGTAACTAGTACTTGAATTTCTTCTCTCGACTATTTCCAATCTTTTCAAATCGATGTATAATAATGTTTCGATGTACGAGTATGTCTATGAGCCGCGTTTAAAAATAATAAAATCCGATAATTACACTAGCCAGATAAAAACACTTGGCGTTTATATTTCACGTTCAGGTGATATCAAAACTTACAACAAAGGGCCTGAAAAAATCCCATTGTTATCGAGGGTATAATTTATTAGGGGTCCCGGCTCACGGGGACCTTTTTTATATATCATCGCATTATCCCCACTTGGAGAGTTACAACTTCTTAAGGAAAATCAGGGGAAATTAATTTAAGCATTAAAAACTGTCCCAAACACCGACTTTACTTTGTGCTTGTTTTGATAAATGTTCGTCTTGCAGAAGTCATGTTCTTATGATTTTGTTTATCTTCATTAATTATTGCTAAGAATGATCTAGTTATTTAGCTTAAGATATTTCACATATCTAATTTAATAAATATTTAGCTTTAGAAGGTACTATAACTTTGTGGTTTTAGAAGCTATAGGCACTATAGAGTATAGAGCTTGCTTTTACATTAGTTTTTCAATATTCCTTAATATTTTTTTCTTTTTAACCGGCTAATAGGAAATATGTATTACATACTAGCGGCCCGCTACGTGTTTCGCTACGTATATGACCGCATGAATGACATAACACAACAAAACAAAAAAAAAATAAAGAACTGAAAACAGTTTCAATAAGACAGCACAATCTCCATCTAAAATAAGTTCCAATTTGACAGTAAAATACCCATTAACAAAATGATTAGCCATTTATTGAATTTTTTGCAAACTTCACATAAACCATCTACTAAATAGTCCGAACAAAAATCAAGCATTTGGTTCGGATAGGTGAGCCCGTTTTTGAGTTATAAAACTACAAAGAAAAGTGGCATTGATTTTTATATATAGGTGATCTACTCTTATTTTACTTATGCTATTAAATATGTTAATTGATATCACGTCATGTATAAACCAAAAACCCCTTTTTGTTTGAAAGAACGTATTTCCAAGGTGGTTCCAATGCCACTAAGTCTAGATTTGAAGAAGAAAGAATCATCCAAAGATTCAAAGAAATCGAGACAAATCCTCAATATTCTATACTAAAATGACATAATTATTCAAATCGAAGTCGGTTTTTTTTGTAGTTTTACTGTATTTCAGTAGGGCAAACAATTTAAATTTACACGTAATGGTAAATTTTAATTTAAAAAAGGGACACAATTCAAGAGCACCCTGTTCAGTCGTCCTCGATTAAACGGGTCCCTAATATTTTTATCTCTTCGCATAAATACGCGGTAATGAGCGGCCGAAAATTCTCGGACCGCGGTTAAATTTATTCAAGTCGGCGGACGCGGTGGAATGTGCATATTTGATACAAAAATAATCTACTGCTAATATTAAAACCCCTATCAATTATGCCTGGTGTTATCTGGTTTTGGTATTTGATTTAGTATTGTGTGGGATTTAATGTTTCCATTGACAATATTTTGACAATAGTAAGATAAATCCATTAAAGTTTCTACTTTCTTTTATCTATATATAAAAGAAAGTTGTGTTCGTTACACTATTTATTACTAAAGAACGGCTGAACCGATGCGGCGGATAGAGAGGTAGCTTAGAACGAGGTGACGTGCATAGGATACTTTTTATTCCGTTCGACTGTGAGGTGGATTTTTATTTTTGTGTGTAGAACGAAGTTTTCAGCAAAAAATATATTTTTATGACAACGTGTTATCTGTAAGGGCTATTCCTATGATTATATTAATATATTATATTATCTTTAGTAATTTAAACAGCATTTCATTCTATTCATTTTTATTATTTCATTTTCATTGCATTCTATACTAATCCATTTCAAGTGTTAGAGTAGCCATACTTAAATAAAATTATAAATCAAGAACTGTGTTTGTTTATTTGTTTGTTCATAAGAGCTTCCGAGACCGGCGTATTTGTGTAAAAAGGGTAATGAATGTGGAAAACTGCGCAGGTTTGCAAAGTTCGTGACGCTTAGCACTGGACATTCTGTTACTATCCCGTAAGGGATTTGACGTGAAGATAAGTGTGATGTGAATGCTTGTTTGTCCTTTTTTGAGTAGTAATGGAGTAAAGCTATAATATGAGTTTTGTGTCTTGACATTATTATTTGTTTTACATTGATGCTATTTGTTGGTTTATGGGTATGACCATTAAGCTCAATGACGGGATCAATTAAGTAACTTTTCTTTATACTTTCATCGAAATAGCTCTTTAGTTAACTTCCTTCTAGTTTATAAGTCCCTTGTATAGGTTTAAAAAAGGACTTGCGATTTAATCAATGTTTAATTGGGACCTACCTGCTTAATTAAAGTTGTTTAAATAAATTAATTTTTAAGTTTTAACCATTTGTTCCAATAAAAACAGAATTGTAATTATTAGAGTCAATACATATACCAGAGTAATAGAAACATACTGCGAATTTATACATGGTAGAATGTGGTGTCTTTAATGACAAAGTAGTTTGCGTGCAGGTTGCGATTCTCCCAGGAAATGGGTATTTCCATGCGGAAAGCCTATTGGAAGTAGAGAGATTTATTATAAAAGGCTAGTAACTCATGGCTTCCCTCGCACAGAAATGTTTTACCGGCTGTCCGATATATTTTCTTACAGCGCCTTATTTTTATTTGTTCCTTACTCACCACCAGGTAGGTATATAAGCAGATGAATCTCCTTATGATAAGAGATACACATCTTTTATAAAATCAGTAATATTGCCAACCCGAAGCCAGGCTTTTTAGTCTCTTGCGTGTTAAAGTTACTAGCTAGCAACCGCGAAAACCTTAATATTATAATAAAAATGGTGGGAATAGAAAAATTGACAGGATTTTATCGTTTTAATGTAGCTTAAAATTATCTTTGAAAGTCTTTCCAAAATAGTCCCACAAAATTTTTATCAACATCGTACCAGTAGTTTTTGAGTTACACTTAATTATGCACTATCAAGTATAATAAAAAAAAGTCGGATCGTAATAAAAATTATATGAGACCATCTCGGAATCATGACCTAAATTTAAAAAAAACATCAAAATCGGTTGGCTATCGGTTGAGTAATCGTGTAAAAATCATATAAAAATAATTTTAAAAAAGACATATAGGATAATTTAGACCCTCCTCCTTTTTTGGAGTCGGTTAAAATGTTCTATAACCCCCGTCAAAACCGTAATTGAATATAGCTAATCATATCCAACTTAATAACATCAGCTTTTAAACAATTAATCCGAAACGAAATTGGTTCATCCGTTCAAAAGTTATGATAGCACAGTCACACATTATTTATGAAAAATCTTTCACTGTCATACTTTATTAAGTGTACATTTCTCCTTTAGGAAATCTAAGTTTTTGGGAATCGGGCCATATAAAAACAAACATTTATAAGGTCATTCGGATATCACCACCATATAAATACAGTCAGTTTCGGTTAAAAAGCTAAGCAGAATAATTAAACAAATCATTCACCCAGATAGAAACCAAACCTTACGATTGCAACATCGCCTTAATAACTCACTATTCTCTGCACTACGCAATAAAAAAGCTGTACGCAAAAAATTAAAAAATCGAACACCAAAAAAAGACATTCGAAATAAAATTTCACAGCGTGCAGTTCTGCGGCACGAATTTATATTTGCTAAGGCTCGTGTCAACAGTGAAAATATGTTTTTCAAAACACTATTCAATCATCATCCGTACACCAAAAACAAACCACGTTGAATTGTTCACACATTCAACGTAACGATATCGTTGAGTCTCAATTGTCCTTTCAACTTAAACATTGCGAGGGAATTGTTTACGTCCGTGCCAATCAACAGGCTCGCTAACAAAACCAATCAACTTCGTCTCGTCTCTATTTGCTTAAAAGAATACTTTTTCCTTTTAGTTTTTCATTGTCGCTGTGACCCTTTCCATCACCCGTTCCGGATATATTTGATTAAAAAATAACGTCGTCAGAAAGCGGTGGTGCAATGTGGAAGGAAAAAGGAGTAAAATGTTCTTGCGCCTGCACCGGCTTAGCTGTCAATTGTCACGTTCAGGCCGTACGTCGCAGCAGTCAACGGTTTTGTGTCCACTATCTACGGTAACGAAGTACGAGACGACTGCCGAATGGCGACGGATGATAATGAAATCCGTCGCCACGATTTTGCCTAGTCATTTTACTTTAAAGTCTAAAAGGATTGTTTTAAAATTGAACTTTAAGGATTGAAAGGATTTTTTAAACATTAGATTGTGATTGCATGAAACATGCTAAGCTTAATTACACAAGAGAATTAAAACTATTGTCCTAGGTTGCATTATGAATATCTTGGATGGCTATTGGTAACTTCTATTTCTTACCACCAGGCAAAAGTGCGAACAGTTAAACCAAAATCTTCCTATTATTAAAAATATATACGCAAATTCAGATATGGGGTAGGAAAAAAATATTGAGTACAAACTTTTATCTTTCTTCAAATCTAGTTAACATTGTGTAATTTACTTTCAATACGCCATTTATCTATCACGATCAAATTTTGTAATGACTAGCTGTTTTCCCGTGGCTTCGTCAATGTATAATAGTTAAGATTTTCATACATACTTTTATCTCCTATCGGTGCAGCGGTTTAGCCGTGAAAGAATAACAGAGCGACAGACAGACAGACGTTCGTATTTAGAGTATAAGTATTGATGTAAAATTGAATAATGGACTCACCGTGCTCGTGATTTCGTTCGCCTGGAATAGAACAAAAAGTTTTTATATTTAAAGGAACTAACATTTAGTTAACATAGACTTTTTATTCAATAAAGTAGCTGAATTAAAAAGTTATTCTTTATTATGTTAACTATCAGTGAAAGCCCCGTCAAGCTGTGTGAGAGATTAGCCGAAACATACAAATAAATTTATTTATACAAATAAATAAATTTATTTATTTTATTTATTTGTATAGATGTAAGAGTAAGTAAGAGTAAGTAGTAAGAGTTTACAGTTTTAGTTTTAGTTTAGAGATTTTAGTTTTAAGTAGTACACCGCGCTTGAAGAAAGACTGTAAGTATTATAATATGCAGAAAATGGCGTAATAGGGCGTTTGATGAGATATTTCAAAGCGAGGTTTTTCGTCAGGATGCTGGACTCTCTTTACTTAGTTCTGTGCTTATCCTAACGTTATTGTATGGAAGCAAAAGTTGGGTATGTCAGAAAAGACATGAAAGTAGGATTAATGCAGCCAAAATGAGAGCGCTATAGAAAATCTGTGTTGTAACGCTAGCGGATCGATTTCATAATATTGAGATCCGAGTAAGAGTGGGGTTGAAAGAAAGTTGGTGTAAAAATGAGAAAGAGCATGCTCCTTAAGTTTGGTCATTCATGATGCATAGTCAAAGACGGAAGATTGACCAAGCAGAAATACAGAGTGTAAGTTGAGAGATGTGGGAGCCCTAGATTAATTTTCACAACCAAGTCGCTTAGGTTTTATCCAAAAGTGGTATCATGAGTTTTCGAAACCGACATCTTTGCATGAAAAGAGGAATTCGTCGTAGTACTACGAGTATATAGAAGCTTGTCTGATTCTATAGTATGTTCCAAACGTGAGAAAAAACCCCTAAGTACTACATTAGTGTCTAACGAAACCAAAAGCTTATTTCTTATTATTATTAATGCAGTAAACGCGGTAAAAGAAGGGGTGTGCGTCGCGGTCATTCAGAGGCGTGTAACTAGTTTTAAGAAAAAAAAAGTATCTTCACGCCTAAATCCCCGAAGATCCCAGAGGTACAACCAAAAATTGTAACACAGGATGAGGTTGTCTTTTTGTTTTTCGTTTTGGTTAGTTAGCTGACATTATTACAGTATTACAATTATTCTTAGCTAACAAGTCGTATTTATAATGATAAAGATTTAGCTAGTTGCCTAATTTTATGTTTATAAGTTCAATAACTATTTTAATCGAAACCTAACTACGAAGTCTCGATTAGACCTGTTTCGCACAAAGGTCACTGGACGTTCTACTTCTTTGCGTTAGGACCAGACTAAACACAATATTCATAAAATGTACATAACAAAGTTGGACAGATAGCAATTTCTTTCACCAACTGTACTCTAAAATCTTGACCATACATTTTGGAGTTTGCAGTTAGTGCAGCTTACAATTTATTCATAGATAATTTTGGTGGACCGTTTCAGTTTTTGTGCTACTGTAGCGTAACAAAAGACCTAGAAAGAACAATAGAAAGCGATTTATCCCGTTCAAACCTCGCTTTGGTATTCTTTTGATTGGTTCCTGAATTCCAATCCGCTGCTTTCCAAAAATCCAATTTTAACTTTAAACAATTCTGATGGTTTGCAAAGGTCCTTTTTCATGATTAAAAAAAGTGTCAATAGCTGCTGTTGCCTTCCTTTTCAAAAAAGAAATGAAAAAGAGTAGCAGTTGTGGTATCCAAGTGGCTTTAATAAATATATTTTAATAGTTTAACAAGTCTTTTTTACTTCGTTTTTATGTGAAGGTCAGCGAATAAGCACACGACTCTCCTGATGGTAAGAGATAAACGTGGCTTTTAGGCAATATAGATGTTACAGGTGCATCTCTGACCAGTGGCCGGGATGTTAGGACTATTGTGCAAGTCTACCGGCTATCTTACCCTCCAGGACGAAACACGACAGAGTCATTATCAGGAACGGGTAAGACGTGGACGACTTGTACCCTTCCCGGGTAAGTGCAGCTACTTATCCGGACGTCACTCTGCCATTAGTGGTCTTGTTAGCGATAACCTATATTTGAACTAATGCCCGTCTGTTACGAGGTGCCTATCAGAGAGGCAGGTGGTCTATTTTATTCAGGAAAATTCGGTCCAACATGGGGAGTACCTATATGATGTTTTTAGAAAATAAACAAAAATTACCCTCAAGTTACAAATAAAAAATGAAATACAAATAAAACTAAAACACATAATTGTTTTTAATTTTTGGAATAGGAAGATAGAGCAATTACGATATCCATAAAATCGGTAAATGGCAAATGAATCCCCATATTTCAGCCGTTTCTAACGTAAACACATAAATTAGCAAGTAACTCCTTCTAATTGCCTAACTCTCTTCCGATTTCTTACCTAACAATTAATAGTTATTTATTTGTTGTTTTCTAACGGCTCCGGTACGGTGAGAAGTTTTCCTATAGTTTCATTATGAGGAGAAAAAATACAGTTGTTATATCAGATTTTTTTGATCGCCTGTAACGACAGATTAGCGGACATCCGGTGACCCGACCCGTTAGGAACCGAATGATTATTTTAAAGTACATTTTTTCTAGGTTTTACTGAAATTTAATTTTTCAGTATTTACGAAACTGGGTGTCGCCCGTGACTTCGTCTGTGTCTTATTTTTTTTTCTTTTCTGTGATTAACCTTGATCGATCAAGATAAAATGTTCTCCAACTCAATTTTTATCAATATTATTTTAGTATAGTGTTAGTAATATAACAGAAAGGATAGAATACAATTTGCATGTCAACGCTTCCTAGAAACTCGTTTGTCTAGTCATACGGGATAAGATAGGCAACACTATATAGTATGTACTGGCTTTGCCCGTCATTTTGCCAGCGTAGAATTTATAAATTAAGGTTATTTAGTTGATTTTAGAAATTTTCTAAAATAAAAATAGCTTAAGTTACTCTTAACTACGTCAGCTACCTGCCAGTGGAAATCTAGGAAACAACGGCCTCGTCGTTTAAGAGATTAGCCGGAACAATTTTTTTACAAAAACTGTGAAAAATGTTATATCATATATTAAATTTATAATTTTATGGTGTATATGTATCATTTACGCATTCATATACATTAAAAACATATACTTCAATTTTATTTGTATAGGTTTAATTTGGATAGAGAACAAACAGACTAATAAAATGTTAACTGATATTAAATTTTATACTAAGTTTTAGTTTAATTTTGTAATGAAAATCTCGGAAGGGGTTTGGGGGAACAGACAGAACTTTTAAACAACGGATGCAAAGGCTTTACGATAACGATCGCAATAAAATATGGAACTTTGTTGTTACGTTTATACTAAACGTTTTATTTTGATTCGGCGCCAGTTATTGTTTAAAAAAGAGTGTTGCCATTTGTGAGAAATTTGTTAAAAATTTCCTAATTTATTGGTAGGATTCTGTTTTGGTAAAAGTGAAGGAGGAGGTTTTCAATCCGAATGTATTTTTTACATTATTTTTGAACGTTTGTTACGGAGTAATCGCATACTCCGTTAACAGACAATCGATTTCGATGGTTATTTTTTAGAGAGGTAAGTCATAATTTACGAGACAGTCCCAAATTAACTATATGATGATTCGACTACTGTTTTTGAGTATTATTTATTAATGTATTAATTATAATTTATAAAAATTTGCCATTCAAAAGCTACTAGTAGGATTTTGATAAAATTTATGAGTCATCATTTCTAACGATTTGCTATCTTTCGAAAAAAGGATAATCAAATCGCGACGTGGTACCAAAGGAATAGTTGGAGTGGGTTTTTGCATATACTGCGATTAATTATTTTGTGTACATTCTTATTCGTTCATTCTTTTCAAGTAGAATTGTTTCATAACATAATGTTCAACATCGAGAAAATGAATAATCATCAACATCAACATCACACATATGGTAGGAATTTTGTCTGCTTATTTGCATTTCAATAAAATAAAACAAAAAAATATTGTTTTATAAAACTATTTACATTATGTAGCTATGAAGTTTTAACAGACTTTGAAAAAAGGAGGAGGTTATATGGACTAATATTAGCTAATTGATTTCTCCGCCATTTCTGAACCAATTACAAAAAATGATTTTTTCACTTAAAAGAGCGTACTTCCAAGGTAATCCCATTGCAACCATTTAGATCTGATGATGAAATTCCAAGAAAAAGAGGAAAATTACGTACGTACGTTTTTGTGTACGTTGAAGTCGGTTTTTAAATAATTATTTGTTACGATTGTGTCCTAGACTTTACTTTAAGAATAACTTAATAAATGTTATCAGCGATAATATTTCTTAAGGCGATTACACATAATACTTGCACAGCAACGAAAATGTTGGTTATCAGCCAAACAAAACGACAACGGTTTTCTTAAACTGTAATAGAGAAAGTTGATTCGAGTTTTATCTGCGAGTCGCCCTCGAGGATCAATTAAAAGTCGGCTGTGCGCTGCGGTTGACAATTATTGTCGTAATATAAACGCAAAAGAACATTACACGACGAAGAATCTTGAAAGTCGCGTAAGCGTTTACACTATAATTTAAGCGGGAATACAGATTTGTATTTCGAACACAGATAGTGAATTTTCTAGATTGTTTAAAGTTGCCAGCATCGAGGTTTAAAATATATACAAATTAAATAACTGCAAAAAATTATTATAAAAATTAAACTCAAAAAGGTGTTATCAAAATCGTTCGATAATTCTTAATGAAATAATGAGATAGGAAAAAGTGCTGAGGCATATTAGTAATCATTTTATAGGCTGGTTTGGTAAAATTTAGTTTATTTTCGAAACAAAAAAATATAGTAATATTGTACAGTATTTAAATGAGGATGCGGACATTTTGATACATATACTTTTTCATAACTTCATCTTAAACAGAGAGTTTTAAATGTAAGTACCTACCACTTTAGGACGATTTCGTTTTTTTAGAGTTTCACAGTCAAAGGCCAAAAAACGGAATCCTCGAAGATTCGTCACGTCTGTCTGTCCGTCCGAAACTTTTTTTCCGATTTATTCAGTGAACTGCATTAAGATATTCACACAAAAATGGAAAAAAAGTAATGAATTTGGTTGTTCCCTATATTAAAAACTAGATCTCAATAACTTTTTTAGCATACCCATTCGTGTACGGGTAGGTCTTCAAAAATGATATTGAGATTTTTATATAATTTTTCTAAACTGAATACTTCGCGCGAGAGACACTTCAAAGTGGTAAAATGTAACTTCACAAATAAGTGGATGATAAAACTAACAAAATATATGATGTTCATTACCGTTTAAACTTCCACCGAAAATTGGTTTTAACGAGATCTAATAAGTAGCTTTTTATTAATAATCGTCATAAATCGTAAACCGCAACCGCTGCATATAAACTACAAGAATTTTTATATAATGTTACTTGCTGCTACGGAACCCTTTATGGGCGAGTTTGATTCGCACTTGGCAATCTTTTTAAGCTTCGTAATTATTACATACATTAAATGTAATGTACATTTTAATTTACAACAAAACTATTAACTTAATCGCAGTTATAATGCAAAAAGCGACTCAGATTTTTCAAGGACGCAATTTGATAGTTCCTTTTCGGATGATAGCTTATGATTTGGAGGAGGTCCCAAAGAATTTTTATCTGAATAAAATTTACAACCACCTCGGAATCATACTGCAACCTTTAAAATAGAAATAGAGAGGCTAGGTTTATTATCACTAACACCGTGACATCTGACTAGGTGTTAGAGTTTCGCAGCGACTCGCCCGGATTGGTACCACCGCCTAACCTATTCTTGCCGCCATAAAGTCATGACGTGTTCCGGTTCGGAGGTTAAGGTAGCCGGTAAACTTACTTTTGCTTAAGGCCTAACATCCTGACCTCAGGTTGGCAACGCACCATTACCATCTTTGGTATCTCTAGGTGGCGTGAATTTCTTACCATCAGGAAATCCGTCTGCTTGTTTGCTTTCCTATAACATAAAAAAAATAGTAATCGTGTAACAAACATACAAACAAACAATGTGATACCAATTGATAACCTCCGACAGACAGACACACATTACCATATCATCTTTATCAAAACATCTTTCTTTTTCCGCCGGGGATTCAAAACAGAGGATGTATGACAGAGGATGTATGTATCACCGCGCTTATATAAAAACGCGATATTGATTTGGCTTCGTAAAGATAAGTATACTTGAAACTTGAAAGGGCTATTTCATCACGATTGTCTCTTCCCATCTGATCCGTTTCTTTGTTCGCTGATCTATCACATGTTAACATGAAGTTAATGAATTCAATCATATGTTACATGTTAAATTTTGTTAATACATAATTGGTACTGAGTCAAAAAAAATAAAGACTTATACTGTTTTAATTGGTATGAAAAGTAACCTCATAAATATTTTACTATCATGAAAATTAGACCAGTTTTCTTTGTATGAATGATAGGGTAAACAACAAGTTAGGGTACATTTAGGAGGCATTACGAACAATATTACGAATTTTACTTTATAACCCTTAAAATATGTATTTTCAAAAACCCCCGACATCATCATCATCATCATTATTTCAGCCATAGGACGTCCACTGCTGAACATAGGCCATAGGGGAGCCCATTGACTTCCACTTCGGCCGGATGGAAGCGGCCTGCATCCAACGAGACCCCGCGACCCTCATAAGGTCGTCTGTCCATCTCGTGGGTGGCCGTCCTACGCTTCGCTTGCCGGTACGTGGTCTCCACTCGAGAACTTTTCTGCCCCAACGGCCATCAGTTCTTCGCGCTATGTGTCCCGCCCACTGCCACTTCAGCTTGCTAACCCGGCTGGCTATGTCGGTGACTTTCGTTCGCCTGCGGATCTCCTCATTTCTGAATCGATCTCGCAGG
>NJDD01000569.1:234705-247796 GCA_002245505.1 Calephelis nemesis
CAAGGCCTACAATATTAACAATAGCTAAGAATCATCTCGATCACTTTCAAACAAAAAAATCGAAATTGGTTCATCTATTCAAAGATTATCGTGTCACAGACACACAAATTAGAACACAAGCACACACACACACACACAAACACACACAGACACACATTACCATATCATCTTTATCAAAACATCTTTCTTTTTCCGCCGGGGATTCAAAACAGAGGATGTATGACAAAGGATGTATGTATCACCGCGCTTATATAAAAACGCGATATTGATTTGGCTTCGTAAAGATACTTGAAACTTGAAAGGGCTATTTCATCACGATTGTCTCTTCCCATCTGATCCGTTTGTTTGTTCGCTGATCTATCACATGTTAACATGAAGTTAATGAGTTCAATCATATGTTACATGTTAAATTTTGTTAATACATAATTGGTACTGCGTCAAAAAAAATAAAGACTTATACTGTTTTAATTGGTATGAAAAGTAACCTCATAAATATTTTACTATCACCTAAACTTCTTTATAGTACCTCTAAGTTATCATCTATTACACGGTAACGAGCAGTAAAACAGTAATGTCCCCGCGGAGAGCGATAGATGGCACTTTTAATGAAACTTTTAATAATTTTAATGACTCTTCTCAAACAAAAGTCGTTAATCCATTATGAAAGATCATGGTTTTGTAATCATTACATTATTTTGTTCACTGGGATTGTTTTTTATGCGCTCAGTATTTTTATAACAGTATTGCTTTTTTTGATATTGGAAGGCATTCAAGCAGACGGAATTTCTGATGGTAAGAAATTCATGCCTCTGACAGACACCAAAGGTGGTAATAGTGCGTTGCCAACCTGAGGCCAGGATGTTAGATCTCTAGCAAAAGTAAATTTGTGCTGCAAAATATGCTGTAAACACACCAAAATGGCAAATTTAAATTCGTATCATAATATGATTGAATCTAAGTTTTTTTGAAGTGAAAAATGCTATGATAAGTATGTAATATTATGTTCCGGTCGGGAGGACAGTGTAGCCGGTAGACTTGCTCATAATTGGCGTAACATCAAGATATCGTTACACCTATAATTTCTATGGTGAATAGCCATAACAGAGGCCTCATACCATCAGTACAGCCTTTACAGTACAGTGCTTGTTCACTATTTTAAAGTGTAGTAGATTGTACTGTTGTTAGAATAGCAGCAAAACAAACGACGGATTGCATTCCGGGAGTGAAAACTTGAATATTAACGCTGTGCATTTTTGATATTTTGGAATGGTTAGGGAATTATTTTGCACGGATTGCTTTAATTATCAGTATGAAAGTACTATCATTTATGTGGTAGAATACAATATCTATGTATTGCGCTATTGTACACAAACATGACAACACGCACATTCACGCAAGCACCCTGCGCTGTATTACGAATTTTCGATCAGGTCACGAGTCCTGACGCGAGTTTAGAAGTTTTTAACCATTCCATCCAAAGTGTGCAACGCCGCTAAAGATGTTTAAAGATGTTCCGCTAAACTGCAAAAAATAGTGAATGAAATGAAGATTTTCACAATTAGCACTCATTACTGAAGATGTTAATCATACATGTGCCAATTATTATGATAACTACCTGCGTACATACTTAATACCAAACCTATTTCCTGTAAATTTATCGCTTAAACATTACATACATACATCACATACATGTAATACATACATTTCGGTTTCAGAGAGATTTGTATTAATTGTGCAAATCTTTAGTAAACCATTCTTTTTTTATTTTATTTATATTTTTATATTTTATTTAATTGATATAACAAAAAGAAGTATAATTATTGCGCAGAAACGCGCATCTTAGCGCTGCAGATTTCTTGATCAATCATCCTACATAACCAATTTAAATACAGAACTAGTTTTAGCTACTCTTACGTAAATAAAATTCAAAGACGTTGCCAAAACATCAATTCGTCGGATCGTTAAGTTCTTGCAAACGTGTTACGGTAATTTCTTGGTACGTGCTAAATGGCTCCAGCTTTTTCCGTACTCCCACTTACTTTGCTATCCTCTTACTTTTACATGTTTAATCGCTCCTCTGGGACACGGGGAATCGTGAGACATGCTCTACAATTGTCGTTAACAAAACAAAATGAGAAGGAAGCTTATTTCAGCTTCATTTCTAATAATCAGTTTTAAACTATATTTAAAATATTTTAATATGCATTGAAGTACAATATATTTTAAATTATTTTAGCGTAGTAAAACTGCAAAAAAATCTTTATTCAATACCACACCTCGCGATTGGTATTTTTTTTCGAAAGGTATGTAATGAATATGAAATGATTCTATGTCAGTTTTATGAACATCCGACAATTGCATTATTAAGTTCAACTCAAAAAATCACTAGTCAGATTGCAATCAGATTTATATCTGTAGGTCCCACCTCATAATTTTGACCTACTTTTCCAAAAAAGATCATCAAAATCTGTTCGTTAATGTCTGAGTAATCGCGTAATAAATATAAAAATACACAGTCGAATTGAAAATATCCTTTTTGGTGTCAGTTAAAAAAGTTTTACACTTACGATAAGATTTGTGTTTTGAGTCTTAATACTGGACAAGAGATATTTTAATCTTTGTGCCTGTTATATGTGATATGATTTTTTAAACGATAGAAAAATAACATTATTTAGCCATTTGACAAGATTTTATTAAGCCTTTTGTTTCTTTTTTACAATAATAAATAATTGTAGGTACTTACACTTGATACTTGTCAAAATAAATAAATGAATTCGACCAACGAGACGATCGTCTATCATCATCATTATGTTTAAATGTTTCATCATCTATTATTTTCCCACTTTGCGGCATCTCTAACAGTGAGTAATTGACATCATAACTAGTTCCTCGACTTCTACTCGCAGGTAGCTAGTCAAACATGTAGTAGTTACTAATACTATTTTGTTCATGTTATTGTGAATTTAAGTTTTGTTTTGTAGAGAAGGTTGAAATTTCAAAAAAAATGAACTGTTTTGGGATCAAATTACATGACAATATTATTTACAATTGTATCATGAAGTATTACAATACTTATTCTATATTTACTATTTCGTAAGTTTGATTGTGCACGAAAAAGCGTTAATCATTCATTCATTTATTGGTATTCATAAACCCTATTTATTGATTTTAATATACAAGTGAAATTGAAAAACAAACGGAAAGTGAGGTTTCGGTTCAAGTTACTTTATTATTTTGCTTAGTCAATACACGATTTTAAATTATAAAACAAAACTGTGATTTTCGTTTCGAATGGGTAGTAATAAGTGAACATGGCTTAATAAAATAATACAGTTTTATTCAATATATAATTTTGTTTTTTATTTTGAAATACCGAATTTATTAACAATCTACGAAGTATCCATCATCTAAAGAGAAATATAAGTATACAGTTCTTTTAAAACTTCAAATCGTGAATTGTTTAAAGGAAACAATAAAGTAACGTACCTATAAGTGTACAAAGTAATAAACACTTTCCATTAGTCTTGTTTTTCAATTTAACGGTATAACACATTTACAAACATTTTTAATCTGATTTAAAGTATTGTTAAAACACTTCAATTTTGTAATAAACATTGCACTTAATATTAAAATACAACGGTAGCTTCTTATTCGAAACGAAAACGTTGCTTGCCGCAATCTCTTGTAATTGTCGGTTGTAAAACAATTAATTCTAAGCCGAAACATTAAAAGTAACAGCTGCGGATTGGTGCCGTTACATTTTCTCTGAAATTTACAATATTGCTATGATGCCTAAGTACATTAAATTTAAATTTTAAGGAATTTACACAAATAGAAAATGCACACTTATATTTTAAACATTTACAATTAATGTACTTTCCATAGACTTGTAATTTTTAAATAAGCGCTCATACAACTAAATAACGGTAAATTAGCAATGGTGATGATGAGTTTCGAAGGAAATCAATTTGTCGGAAAAACTAAAAAAAGTATTGAAGTAACGTGTTGGAGTTATTCTTCTCTCCGTATTTCTTTGAAACGTCGAAAAACTTTTCTATCTTTTTAGTTTACACGTCAAATTTATTATTAATATTTTAATTTAGGAAATCGACAAAAACCGGTATTGTAATTGAGAGTTTGTTTTTTAAAGAAAAAAAATTAAAAATGTTATTTTTCCCAGTTTCTTATCTTCAAAAACTTCCCTAGTCCCTCGGCCCTTCGCTTGCAAGCTACACGAGTACATGCATTGCGGCAATTCATTTTTATTTATTATTTCTCAAAATTATATTATTTCACAAAATTTTCATATTTAGAAAATAAAAATAGCGTAACAAGAAAAGTCTAGCTGGTCTGTCTTCTACGGTTAAGAGATTATTCAATGAATGAAGGATTTAGTGCAAAACAAAAACTCTGAGTTCATATATAAATCAAAGGTTCGAATCCTTTGCTTCTGAAATGTATGATTTTCTTATAACTATTTTGATTGCTTTTCATCACTGAAAATCATGTTAATAATTTAATTTAATTAACATATCGTTCTTCAAATTTGAGTACAATTAGCCGGCAGAATCTTCATTTAATATAATACACGACATTGTATGACAAAGCTTAACATCCTCATTGTGACCCTCATAAAAGTAAGTAATTCCGATGGTGTTCCTTGTTATACTCTTATAAATTAATTACTTGTAATCTTCTCATGAAACGAGACTTACAGAAATGAAGTTACGACACTGCAGAATACCTGCACGATCCACGAGCCTTGAGGTGTTTGGATGTGGCAGTTCACAGCTTCAATCGTACTATCTGGTTTATAGTTAATACATACCTGGCGAAAGCAGACAAATACAGCCGTCAATGTTAATTTAAGCACTTTGCATATTTCGTGTTTTTTCACATATAACCAATAAGAGGTTCTTTTCTTTCTTTAGGTTTTGACCTTCACGTTAGTATTTTGCCATTAGTCAAGTAGAAATTTGCATCAAATTTTATATCAATTTTCATCAAATATAATGAATCATCAGTCATAAGTCGTCAGTAAGTCATGTTAGGCTCTTGGGTAAAGTAGTGGCCTCATTACACAAGCTCATGTAATGAGATTTGGCGGCAACGAGGAAATACCCGATACGCTAATTTCTTCATGATTATTTTATTTGTGCTCTTTTACTGAATAAAATTGTACAAAATGCCACCAAATTTGACTAATTTCACTCAATATCAACACGAAATTCAATAATTATGAAAAAACTTCGACCATCTTTTCTCTTGATGGCGCCTCTTATTGGTTCAATTAATGTAGATCAAATGGTAACTAGATAATAAAGTTGTTATCGATGATTTTATAAATCCCCTAGTCCTATATCATTAGTTGTAGTAAGTTCAAACGTACTTCTGTCACTATTTCCTTACCTTGCCTGTATCAATCAATGACAGAAACACTGCATTATCGTCAGTCATTCGAATGGTAAACAGAAAATATATCTATAAGTGTGCACCGTCTACATAATGTCTTCCAATAAAATAACGTTTCAAATGTCAGTCAGAAATATCAAAAATGAATAAATTGGCAATTCTACGGCAATAAAAAGTTAGGGTTGTCTGGTTATTAAAAAAAGAATCGCTGTTAGTTTGTCTTGCTAAAACTCGAGAACGACTGAACAGATTTGGCTAAATTTGGTTTTGAATTATTAGTGGAAGTCCAGGTAAGATTTGAAATATAAGAGAAAAGGGAAAACTGCAAGGAAACTAGGAAAAATAACATTTTAAATTTTAACAAACAAACAGAACAGACGGAAAGAAGTTCGCCGGGACAGCTAGTACCCAATAAATAAAAAAAATACTGTAGATAGACAACATAGATAAGAACCATGAATTCTATTGATAAGAACATAATATCAGAGGAATTTGTATGTGGCTGTATTTTTTTAATCAAAAGATGTTTCAAAAGACTTCTACATAAGTAGCTCTAAATATTGTTTTCCTTACTCTGTGTAAAGTCGGTGGCTTAAGGGGTCTATAACGACTTAACGTCGCGCCGGGAGAGCAACTCTGAATTAGAAATGAACCGCTTGCCATGTTTTGTTAATAACAGACACATGTTACGATTTTCCAAATTCTTACTTGTCTCGGAGCATCTGATTACATTTACGTTATATATTATAATAAATAAAACTCAGGCAAGTGCAATTCAACTCGATAATTAGCTAGCAGCTCTGTAAATATATTCTTGGCAAGGTAATAAAAACTTTAAACGTGATTTTATGGTACGGTATGGTATGGTATGGTATATGCTATAATACTATAGAAGATTTATTGAACGTTTATTTATTTGTATAAACGAATAACATCTATTTACTACTTAATATATCTCTCATTATTTTATAACTTCCAGTCCAAATTGTTTCTTTTCAATTTGGATTATTTGTAACAAATTAGAGTTATTTAATTTTTTATACATCAGAGTATACAAGATTCCGCAGTTAAAAATGTTTGAATAAAAATAATTTGACATATACCATTAGGGTTAGTTTAATAAAATTTGCATAAATCTCATGACCTTCGGAGAACCCCAGTAATACTACAAAAAAAACTCAAACGTACAATCTAACACACAAATCTATGAAATAAGAGTAAAATATTTAGAGAGAAAATGTATGTGACTTGAATTTTAAAATAAAAACGTATGAATGGACCATCTAGGTTAAAAACGGGGTTATCATCAACAAGATTGTTGATGTTAATAAATAATAAAGTGATGTGCAGCAACTTGAATAGGTAGGGATCCACCATTTATCTAATCTGGCCGATATATCGACAATGTTATATTTCTGTTTAAAAAGTAAGGTAAACTTTCACATTAAGCCTAGCAGCATGCCCAAAGGTAGAACAATTGTAACATCTATCTATCGGTTCTCTTATCATCAGAAGAGAAGTTCGTTCGTTGTCCATATAGATCATCCATAACAAAATACGCTGAGGAATATCTATAAGTCCAATCCTTACAAATTCATACGTCGATTTTTTGCTTAAAAGAATCATTTTTCATGCAATGGTAATTCATATCAGTCAAGTCGACAGAACATTGTGAAGGTTTTAATTTTTCGTCGACAGACATGAATGGGTAGGGGGAGGTGTCCCCATGATCGCGTCTTATCCACAACGCAAACATTCTTTACAAGGGCTTTTCTCATTCCATTCACTCCAGAGGTTATCTTTTATTATCTCGCCGTATCCTCTTTTTATTGCCACTCATATTGGCTTTTTATACTCTTCTAGAATGCATACATTTTAATTTCCACTGGCATTCGCGAACTTTAGTATACTTAATTAGGAGCCTGGTAAATGCTTGGTCAGAATTAAAATGCGTGAAAGTAGCTTTTCATGCAAAGTATGACATGATATTCTCAGACATAAAATTATCTATTAAAGAAATTGTTTCCTTCTTAACTTGAGATTCCTATTAACATTATAAATGCGAAAGTTTGTATGTTTGTTTGTTTGTTTGGTACTCCTTCACGCAAAAACTGCTAAACCGATTGTCATGAACTTTGGAACACACAAAAAGTAACTTGGATTAACAAATAGGATAGTTTTGATCCCAAAACAATGTTCCTGTGGGACCACGCGGGCAACGCCGCGGGCAGTAGCTAGTTATAAATAATCAGAAAAAGTAACTGTTAAAGTAAGTGCAACTATTAACGATAACGAAGATATGCAAAAATCATCGACCCATTTTACTGCTCGTTTTTTTTTTATAATATTGGAAGGCAAACAAGCAGACGGATTTCCTGATGGTCAGAAATTCACGTCGCCTAGAGACACCAAAGATGGTAATGATGCGTTGCCAACCTGAGGCCGGGATGTAAGGCCTCGAGCAAAAGTCAGTTTACCGGCTACCTTACCCTCCAACCGGAACACGTCAACAGCAAGCATTGATGTTATGGCGGCAGGAATAGGTAAGACGGTGGTACCAATCCGGTCGAGTCGCTGCGAAACTCTACCAACTAGTAAGATGTTACGGTGTTAGTGACGGTGAGCCTATACTCGCCTTTTACGAGCTGCCTGGCAGGAAGGCAGATGGTCTATTCTACAAAGGAGCCCGGACCAACACGGGGTGAACTCGTAATTTTCATTAGAAATATTTCAAATATCTATCGAAAACGTAGCTTAAGTGTGTTTATAAAATGCACCCGTGATTTATTGACAATAAATATTCTGAAGTAAAATCACTTCATTTTTGTTATCCAACGATTCTAACATTTAGGAATACTCAAGTAGGTACTCATACTCTCACTCAATACTCAAGTTAATAAAAATCTAAACCCGGAAATGCATACATCTAAACCTTAATCACACGAATGCCTACCCCTGTCAAGAATCGAACCCACGCCTCGCTGTTGGTTGGTGTAAATAGGCATGTCCGCTAGCCCTCTAACAACGAGATTGTCACATTTGAAATAACTGTTACGCATTTTGACCCGTGTTATGAAAATTAAAGAATACATTTTAGGAACACCAGTCACATATTTGGTGTTTGCTGTTGTTTATTTCTTTTATGGTACTAACACTTGATATTTAGAAACAACAGCTGCAAATTCTCGTCATCCTACTAATATTATACCTAAATGCGAAAGTTTGTATGCTTGTTTGTTACTCCGTAACTTGAATTAATACATAGGATAGTTTTTGTTCCGAAAAAATCTAGTTAGGCATATATTGCAACGTCTAGGTAGGCATACATTTCTAGTCATAAGATCACTGAATTCTTTTGTCTAAAGCCAATTTTTTGATTCGTTTCTCAATAATTATGCAAATAGCCGTTCCGGCGAACTTCGTATCGCTTAATATTAACAGTGTAATAGTAACAGTGACAAAATTTAAGTGTGGTTTTCCCATTTTCCTTGCAATTTTTCAGGTTTTTCTCTTTATATGATCCTTGTTGTCAGGCATTGGTACAACCGTTCAGGCGTGATTCATTTATACTCGTACATATATACATACACACATACATATCTTCACGCCAAGTCCCTTACGTAGTAGGCAAAGAGTATCGAGTGCCAGACCTCACGATCCTGCCAAACATATATAGATTTAAAAAATACATTTAAAGTTGCTCGACGGTACGATTCCCGGGCACCTGGGACCTCTGGCGAGTAACGCCTATACCAGCACTAGTCCACAGAAGCAATTAAATTAGATATGGAAAGCCATTAAAATATTAATTACCAATATTAAGATTTTATTCACTTTAAGCTTTTTGCGTAAGAAAGTTGAACGATTACATTACCCTCTAAACTGGAACACAACAATATCGAATACTGACATTACAGCGGTAAGTAAAGTTAAGATCCTCTGCTTTACTATTTCAGAGACTTTTTATCAGCTAGGTAAGTTTTTAGTTAAGTTGATCAGATTAATCAAGTTGACAAAATAATTCTTTACTTAACAAAAAATACCTACGTTTCAGCTTTCCATAATTACTTTCTATACTTCAAGATAATATTTCATAACATTAAAATATTGTCCACAGCAAAAACTTCATTCAAGCTTATCTCATTCTTAATCAAGTTCATGAATTATTTTACCCTCAAGATGATCTAAGAATAAAAATAGCATTGTTAGCAAATTCACAAATATGGCCGTACGAGTCAAACTTTAAGGAACATAAGTATGATAAATATTACCTTCCGAAACGAACATAATCCACACACATTTATTACACGTTCGTAGGATTCATGGCGGAAATTTCGAATAGTAGAATTAAGCTCTTACGCAAACATTATCGAGGGTTTGAAAAGTTCTTTTATCGAGTCAAGAAAAACAACGATAAATTCGACTTAACAGCCAGCGAAGTGTGCATCAGACACTCCGAAGACTGAAATGTAATTATCTACATTTTTGGTATAATTCTAACTAATCATAATAATGTGAAGTTAATGTACTGGATGTAAATGGAATTTAACATAGAAATAATCCATTACTATGAGGACAATAATTTAGCTTTTTGTATATGTCGGCGCAACCACATTAGTTCCTCTGAAAAACTAGAATAATTAAGTTAAATAGTTTGATGATGTCCATAAAATAAGTTTATAAACCATCTGTTGATTACTTTGAGTCGATTGCGATGTGAAATTAAGGTTATCATTGTTATTTCGATACTTAGCCTAACGACTTGTAAACACCTGCGCCCGCACGTGCGCCGAGCCTTATAAAAACGGCTGCACTGTAAGTTTTTTTGAGAACACCCAAAATGAGTCATCATCACGCAAACAACAATTGCGGCATCGGCAATGCTGACGTCACCCTTTTTAAAAACACCGCGGACGTTCCTAATTCGTCATATACTTATATTCTTAATTTAAGCTAAACGAATTCACAGTCAATACTAACAGTCGGCCGACTCATGTACTTGCACAGAGCAATGCTGGGGGGAACGCGGGGAAGCGAGGGGCAGGGTCGGCGAGCGCAAACTCCATACAGTTTGCGCTCTCTATCTAGAAGGGTTTGCACTCTTTATTTGGTAGAAAATATGTTATAGTGTATTTTATTATAATGTAATACTTGCTGTCTTGTAAATTTATAATGGTTTACAGGATGTGTTCCGTTTTTATTCGTAAATAAGCCATCCGGCTTGCTGACGTTTCGTCCACAAAATTTTCATCCACAATGGATGAAACGACACCTTTTTAATTTATTATTTTTCCACTGTCGATTTTGTCGATTCGTGCACCATTAATTTTTTTTTATACAGTCAGATACAAAGCTGTAACAAAATAAAGCGATCCATTTAGGTATATGTTTTAAACTTTTATATATAAATTGATACATCAAAATTACCAATTACTCAAGATTTAATTAAATTTTTTTTACACGTATGATGAAGTTTAGCACATGTGTGTGGGTAAAACAAATCCAAATATTTTATGGATAGCATGGTGAAAATCATTTCACTCCTATGTGCGGTACGAAGCAAAATACTTTATAATGGATTCATAAATATATCACATACTACGAACTATACATTATGAATTATTTTAGTTTGAATTGATTATATCTGTGATTAAAAATAGTAAGTAGGTCCAAACCAAATCAATGTAGCTGTTGTCACATAATATATATTATTATTTTTTGTTATCATATTGTTCATTAGCATACAACTTTTTCATCTGACTTCAATAATTTGATAGTGAACGAATCGTCGGTGAAAAAAATAATAAAATAAAAGGTGTTGTGTTTCGTCCACTGTGGATGAAAATTTTGTGGACGAAATTTCAGCAAGACCATCATCGGTTTCATTATTAACTTCAAATTTTTGTGTTTGCCATTAAAAAAAACTGTTAGATGAAATGTTTAAAATGTTATTATTTGACAACCCTGACTCTTGACTGACTTGCCGTGAGTAGGTATATAAAATGTCGGCATGAATTCAAGAACAAAGGAGTTGGACTACTGGTAGGTAGAATTCTTAATACTGTGACGAATTTAAAAATGTAAATCATGAGTTGTAATTATATTAATTATTGTACATGTTGCAGCCATCATAACGTCATTGCTTGCCGTTGACGTGTTTCGGTTCGGAGGGTGAAGGAGCCAGTAAACTTACTTTTGCTCGAGACCTGACATCCCGGTCTCTGGTTGGCAACGCACCTTTGGTGTCTCTAGGCGCTATGAATTTCTTATCATCAGGAAATCCGTCTGCTTGTTTGCCTTCAGTATCATAAAAAAAGAAATGTACATTGACTTGTATAGTTAAAACTTATTGATAAAGTTCACATACCATTTTAATATAAACTGTAAGTAAATTCAACCGTTTCTCTACTTCTAGGATTTCAAATTAAGTTTTTTTTCAATTTAAACTGAGTGTTGCTATATCTGTAATATTTTAACTACAGAACATATAACCAGGAAAAAATAAGGAGCAATCCTGTAAATCACATACTACAAAACAAAGAAAGAAGGAAACTTTTAACCCCTCCCACAGCAACCTCTTAGTAAGTGGGATAAAAAGTAGCATATAACGTGAACATCATGTATCTACCTGATAATTTTTCGTTACGATAAGTAAGGTTACTCTTGAATATCTATATCATGCGAATTGAAAATTGAAATCGTATGTCATTTTAGGTACTTTTGAACGCAGTACTAGCGGGTTATTAACATTCAGTTACAGATACACATACATACATATCTTCACGCCAAGTACCTTACGGGGTAGGCAGAGAGTATCGAGTGCCAGACCTCACGATCCTGACAATCCTGTCTTGCTTCCGTCACATTCATTACCCTTTTCATACAAACACGCCGGTTTCGGAGACTCTTGACACCACCCTCGGATAATATCCGGTTGACCTGATCGTGAAATATCAGCCTTGGTCTCCCAGGGTACCTACATCCATCCACATTCGCATTGTATATCTGCTTTGTCAATCTTTCATCTGTCATTCTTTCCACATGATCGAACCAGCGGAGCATGCCCTTTAACACCAACACTTTCTTTCAATCCCACTCTTTCTCGGATCTCATTTTTATGAATGCGGTCAGCGAGCGTTATACCACATATTTTTCCATAGTGCTTTAATTTCGACTGCATTTATCTTACTTTCAAGATCTTTCTGACATACCCAACTCTCGCTTCCATACAATAACGTTGAGATAAGCACAGAATTATGCAAAGCGAGTCTAGCTTTTTAACTCAAAACCTCGCTTTGTAATAGCTTACCCAACGCTCCATTCACACTATTCCCTGCACTCACTCTCCTCTCTACATCCGCGGTGTACCTTCCATCCCTGCTAAAAGCACAACCAAGATATAAAATTTACCTACATGAATCGAGGTTCAAGAGTAGCCTTACAGTTCAGTAAATTCGACATGAATCACGGTTGGGGGAAGTAGAGACAGACAGATAGATATACCGACAGATAAAAACTGAAAAGATACTAATAACGTGTTAGTACCCGTTTTCAGTCGCCTTCATATATTGTTTAGTTTTCACTCTTCTAGTATGTTTCGTTTTTAAATAAATGACTCAGTGCAAATAAAATTCTCAAACATGGTGTTTTAAAACATTTAAAAATATTAAATTATATTT
>NJDD01000569.1:247925-307503 GCA_002245505.1 Calephelis nemesis
TGATTCTTTTACATCAAACGTTACTGAACAAATAGGCGGCTATCCTGATAGTAATAAACAACAGTTTTCTACAGAAAACAAAGATTTTACTGGTGCGTCGTTATCTAACAGCTCAGATCACGTATGCAAATCTGCTGGCTATCATACTCTCCAAAACGGACGTCATAGTATTTGCGTTAAGTTAAGAACACAAACACATAAAAACTTGCAATATTTAAATTGAAAACAAGTTTTATACCTTTGTTGTGGATATATTTTATTATTTATCGCAGTTCGGCGACATCGGAGTTGTCGTGTGTGTGCAAATGCTTTTGTTTTCCCTCAATACAGAAGTTTCCGTATCAATATCTTCCATGTTTGCATAAAAGCTTTGATAGCGCGAGGTAAACATGATATCTACGACATACCTGCCACTGGAACAAGTTTTGTAAACAAATATAGGTATCACAACTAGGTATTCCTTGCACTTATTTAGCTGCCTATGGTACTACAATCAAGTTTGTGATATTGGAAAGCAAACAAGCAGCGGATTTCCTGATGGTAAGAAACTTACGCCGCTTAAAGACACCAAAGATGGTAATGGCGCATTGCCAACCTTAGGCCGGATCTTAAACCTCGAGCAAAAGTAAGTTTACGGGCTACCTTATCCTAACAGCAACACGTCAAAGGCAAGCGCTGACGTAATGGCAACAGGAATAGGTAAGGCGGTGGTACCAATCCGGGCGAATCGTTGCGAAACTCGACGTCAGATGTCACGGTTTTAATGAAACACATAGTGAAAAAAGTTTGACTTAAACCAGTGGCCCACAAAGACAGGTATTTCTTGTGTCTGTGACCTCGGGGTAGAAAAGATCATCTATCTCCCTGCTGCTCGTATGAGGCGAGCACAGGATAATTAGCTAAATACTGTTAATAGTGTATTATGCAGCAAATTTTACTACAGAGATCCACCATCTTACCTATTTCTGCAGCCATGACGCCATGATAATTCGGTTCCGAGGGTACAATTAGCTGGTAAACTTACACATTACACTTAACATTACAGCTATGTGATAGCGACGCACCTGAAACATCTATGGTATCTATGGTGACAATTGTCTCTTAACACGTGCCCTGTAATTTACTATCTTATGAAATAAAAAAACGGAACAAGTAGTCGTCTTTTTGTGAGTAACATTAGTATAAACGCTAAAACACCTACATGTGCGTTGGCTCTCGAAATACTGGCCAGTAACCGAACAAGGCTCACTATTTTTACGCTGAAGAATGAGGAAAGTGGAGAAGGGTAGATAGACTTCGAGGTCATGTTCTAATGTTCCCGTCGTTAGAACGTCAGACTTCAGGGTCCGCCCATCGAGATGAACGCTAGTGATGATAATTCGTTGCAATAAATAAAATTGCAGTGAATATATATAACCTGTTACATTACTTTGCGATTGGGATATTACATTGAAATTTTAATGTTAAGAAAAAAATGGATTTCTTAAAACATTACCTGTCGTTACAGAGGTTAATGCGCTCAAACCTGAAAAACCATAACAATCAAAAACCAGCAACTGCGAGTGTAGATAAGTATGTGTCCTTATTATGTTTTTGAAGAAAGATTTAGGCTTCACTTAGAGGCACCAAAGTTGACTGTGGTCTAACTTGAGCTATACATGTTCAGTCTTTTAAATTTACTGGATACCTTAACGTCGAATATAGAACACGATAAAGGTGAGTACTAAAATTATAGCGACAAAAACAGGTGGTACTAATTCAGGCAAGTGTTTATGACCAATACCAACATCCGAATATTACGAGCTCCTTGTTAAGAACGCCAGTGTTTTCAAATGTGTTGCGAACTTTCACGATTTTTGAATCACAATGTACATGTTACCTTTAGTATAAACTCTTTGTTAATGTTTTTTCATACCGTCAACCAGAGTCTTTACTCTGAAAAAATAGAATCTTCACTCCTATATTCTCAAAGAGGTAGTGCAGATGCACCCACGACAAGCCGAAGACATTGAGTCCCACCAACCGGGCATATATCCAATCCCGGCCAACGCTGTTTTTGGTAAAAAAAAATAAACAATTTTATTTTTCTTCTATTGCCCGAGTCAGGGATCAATCCCGGGACCTCAAGAAGTCAAGTCTGACGCCAGACCAGTAGATTACATATGCGACCTTTACTGTACGTATAACTAAATAGAGTTTAAATCAATGTAGCTTCTGTTAGTAAACAAAATCTAATTTGTTACAATACAATATGTCACAATGAACTTCTATGCAAACAAGCTGTCGTACGGACATTTCCGTGCCTGAAGAGTCTAATAGAAAATGAAACAGTTAAAGTGGAAACGTTTTGTCCTTGACGCATAGGCTCAGGTTGACCATAGGCGCAAAAAGTAGTGTCGCAAAAACAATTTCTTATCTTACCACATCCACATTGAATTAGTAGGAGAACAAACAGGTATGTTTCAACATGAGTTCATAAGAGCCGTCAAATTTCCATCAAAACGAATCTTAAAGTGGGTGCTATTTATTCATTTTTATTGAATCAAACAATTACGTATTACCTAAATACACCGTTATCATTCTTTCTTTAAAAAATATAATGATTTATTTGCAACAGCACATAAAACAAATAACATTCTATTACAATACCTGTTACAATGATTTAAAGTCATCCCCAAGACAGCTTGCGATACGACTCTCATCACCTGCAATGACCCCGCATCCCTCTCTCCCAGATAATACAGGATAGTGTCGCATTCCCCAGGGATTTGTCAAACAAATGCCCTGCCGTGTATCGAAAAAATCGACGGCTCAGTAGTGGCCATTACTGCTATTTATGGCAGATTCTCCCTGGACTTTTTTATTAATAAAACGTATATTATGCGCACAAGTGCGTTTTATATCGCCGTCCTATATTTCTTCGCGGATATTATCGTCCGTCTTCGGACATGCGACAATATCGATTACGTATTAGGAAAATATATTCTTTTGTATTCATAGGATATTTATTTATACTACGTGTATTCATAAACACGGATTCACACCTATATTTTCTTAAGCGTGGTTAAAGTGTTATCAAGGATATTTTTTTAAAAAACCTCGCGGCAAGATCCAAGAACACAAAAGGCGGTTTCAGCTTTTCCATAATTATTGAATTTCGTATATATAATGAGTAAAGTTAGTAAACTTAAGTGGCATTTTGTTCCGTTAAAGTGCACATGTGAAATGTTTATATGGAAATTATTGTAGGTACCTATCGTATGTTTTCTCGTTGCCGCTAAATCGCACTAAATGAGGTTGAATGAGGAGGTTACCGATTTACTAAAGACTCTCACATAAAATTCCTTAACAAATTCCTTCCTTATTATAAGAAACTAAAGAATTGAATTAAAAGTTAATAAAAAAATACTAATGTTAAAGACGTGGCAGTATGGTTTAAAACTCTTAGGTCTTATTTCAGCTGTAAGATATTAGTTCTACATCTTACATTTGAATTTCGAAAATACATTAATTTAATGAACCTGAACACAATAATATAAATATAGAAACAATAAACAAGTTTAAAGTTAAAAAATCATACGCATGAAGAAATAGATAATTTAACAATGCTGCATCCCTTGTGATTTAAGCGGATTTCAAATTGAGGACGTTAAAAGAAAATTTATCGCATTGAAAAGTCGCAATTAATAAGACATTTGAAGTTGCGTGAAAATGTAATTTAGATTGTTTTGTAGACGAGGGTAACAGCGCATCCTGTCTCCGAAATCGTGGAGTCTTTACAAAGGCGGCTTATTTATATATGGCCGCATTATATTAGCGTCTTTAAGAAACCAGGGGAGCATAATAAAAAAAGAATCAGCATCAATGTCTTAAGGCGTCTTCCGGTGCGATAGCGTCCGCCCGCCGCAAAATGGCGATCCACACTCGAATAAATTATACCACCCCCGATCGATCTGTACGATTGTTCGATTCTTTTGAGGCTTCGCTTTAAAGTTCGCCTTTATTAGTGTAAGCCAGACGATTATCCTAAGCCGCCATTACATATTCAAATTGGAGTCATTTTGCTTTGCAGAAATTGACGCGAAATAAAATAAAGCTTTATAAGCCGTTTCATGGGTTGCAATTTTCAGGAAACATCAACAAAATTACTAATGTGTAATAGCTGATTTATAATTACTTGGGAAGATTGGTTTTACGATATAGCAGTAGTTTTTAAATGTATAATTATTAGTTACGCTTAAAGGATAGTAACATAGCTTTAACTCATTTCGTACCTATAAACAATAATAGTCCTTATCATTCCGCTGCTGTCATACTGATTTAGAAAACTATTAGCGTGAAGTAAAACTGAAAAAAGTATTATATATCAATGTGTAGGCTGATGATTAATTATGATATTCGTTCTATACAATGATAGCCTTTTTTTCCCCCGTGTTGATACGGGCTCCTTTGTAGAATAGACAATCTGCCTTCCTGTGACAGGCAGCTCGTAAAAGGCGAGCATAGGCTTGCCGTCACTAACACCGTGACATCTGACTAGGTGATAGAGTTTCGCAGCGACTCACCCGGATTGGTACCACCACCTTACCTATTCCTGCCGCCATAACGTCATGACGTGTTCCGGCTCGGAGGGTAAGGTAGCCGGTTAACTTACTTTTGCATGAGGCCTAACATCCCGGCCTCTGGTTGGCAACGCACCATTACCACCTTTGGTGTCTCTAGGCGGCGGGAATTTCTTACCATCAGGAAATCCGTCTGCTTGTTTGCCTTCCAATGTTATATAAAAAAAAAGACTTTCATTTTTGATTGAAGGGGTCTGTTTTTGTAGTTAGGTATAAGCAAGCAAATATAGCTCTTGATAACGAGTAATGGTAAAGTCCACAAATATCTTAGCAGAATACAACAAATATAGCGAAATTATGTTGCTGTTCTAATACATCCTAGTTAAATTGCTAGCGTAAATACGTTATGTTATTCTAACCTTTGAACCAGAACACGACAATAAAGAGCGCAAATATTGTAGTGACAGGACCAACACAGAAGTGGTACCAATTAAAGCAAAGTGCAGTTACTTTTTAGCTTAATTGACTCCAAGTCTGACTGATTGTACTTGAGGAAAAATCCAGGTAATTGAGCTAGAATATTCTACTAGCTGGCGATAAAATTTTGATAAATTTATACAAACATATTTCTCGCAAATTAATGAAATCATTCCATATTATATTACTTTCTAAGTTGATTCGAATGTAGGCTTTAACCACATCCGCAGTAAATATTCAGATTAATTTTAATATTTGCATAGAAATCCCATACGGACCTCCCCACCGCACCAGTTTGGCATTAGATATATTGTTACTTAAGAAGATAGTCTAGCAAAAATATGAATTGTTTTTCTATATAAGCTGATTTTAAAAAGGGCGTCACTTTAAAGTACACCAATATCAAGAATGTAAGTGAATAATCTATTTACTTAAAATTTTAATTACTTGCGTTTCAGGTTTGTGTTCTTGGTAGCTTTAAATGTGTTGAAACATAGCTCATCCTTATCAATTTCTTAAACTGATGCGGACGGTGCAGTTACATTCGGGTATAAATTCCGGCCCTTGTTAGCAATACAAATAAAAACCAAAAATAAAAATACGAAACTGTACATTCTCAGTCAATTTTACTTTTACCTTTTCGTTAGCAGAGAGATTTATAAATGCCTAATTCTACTGACCCCTATGAGGTTCGGGTTCGATTCCCGACGGGTGCAGGCATTTGTGTGATGAACATAAAAGTTTATATTGCCGGATCTGGATTTTTATGAAATTTATACTGTTATTAATCATTAATCAAGTATTTCTGTGTATTAGTATTATTACGTATCTAACAACCATTAAACAAACTTATAATTTGCTTGCTTTAAGGTTACATTAATTTACATTATTTGTCTATGGCTATTTACAGTAGTTGTATTGTTATACGGCCGCCTACTACATTTATTTAGTTCTCAATCTAACAAGCTTTAAACTCACTACATATTTTGTATGGTGGTCAAAGAAATAAAACAAAAAACGCGCAGTGGCAATAGAATGCTGATTTCTAAAATACTACTGTGATACAACGTATCGCGTTATACTTTCCATTAAAATTAAATGAAGCTCGTATTCAGCTTTGATTTCCAACCCAGTAACTTTTGGTCCAGTCCGAAAAACATAATTTTTGCGCGACTGACCAAAGATGAACATTTAGATACCGCAAACTCTTTGTTCTTGACGGAAACGGCGTTTTCCACCCTCACACTCTCAAATTCATTGGTGCGATTTAAACCGTACATTACGAAATTATTTGCAACATATTTTCTAATAGAGATTTTAGTAGGTACTAGCTGTCCCGGCGAACTTCGTTCCACCCGTTCAGTTTGTATGGGAAAAAGTAAAATGTTGTTTTTTTTTAATTTTCTCGCAAGTTTTTCAATTTTCTTATCTTTTAAACCTTCCCTGGACTTGAACAAATAATTCAAAACCAAAATTAGCGAACACGGTTCAGCGGTTCTCGAGTTTTAGTGAGACTAACGAACAGCAATTGATTTTTATATATATAGATTGATTAAATAAAGACAAATGTGTTTAAACAACTTTACATGCTTAAACAACTTTTGATAGAGATTAGCGTTACCTTCGGATACAACTAATGTTAATAATAATTTTCCAACTTTAAGAATGGGATATTTAACGTCCTGCTACTAAGCAAGTGACCGCTAATATTAAACATATGTGAAAGTAGCACATACTATTGTTATGTTTAACATTTAGCTTATTTTATGAAAAATGATATCTAACTGTATTCTTTTTTCGAATTCAATTATTGATTTATTTTCATTCAATAATTGCTAAGATCACCGAGATTACATTTACTTAAAATGGTTGCATAAGTTGCACGTTTGCCAACTATTATGGTAATAACGGGAGTTAGGGTATATGATATTATTAAATTAGATTTTTCCCGCGGCACTGTTTTTGTCGCCTCGGAAACTAGTCTTTTAACTACTCCCACATACATATTACTCGTAGTAAGTAGAAAGAGAAGCAAACAGACACCCGTCTGCATTTTAAATATTGGCATGTATCTTCAGTATCTCCAGGCCCGTAACCCTGAAACAAACAGGCAACCCATGACTAGCCAATATGTTATCACATTTCCCACAGCGTGAAAGGTGGTAGATAGCATATCGCCAACGGGACCCATTTCTTACCCCGAACAGCATTGTTTTCATGATATAATGGAGAGACACATTTTGAGTTTGCCAATCCGGGAATTGAACCCATTGACTAATGTGGCCAACTCCAACACCGGACTACTGAATTGCAGAGTATCTTCACGCACATATCCCGAAGAAGTAGGCAGAGACACAACCAAGGCACTAACGACTAGCCGAAGACACTAAGTCCCACAATGTGATAGGTGGCAAGGCTATCGCCGACCGGGCACATATCCAATCCCGAGCAACGTTTTCTTCTATTAGAAAATTGAAAAGATCCAATTTTCTTTTTGTTGTCCGACCTGGGGTTCGAACCCGGGACGTCATGCAGTCAACATTCGCAGTGATTCGCAGTCGCAGTCATGCTAGACCACAGATGCGAAATTACAGAGGCGACCCTGTTGGTGTAAAAACCCTGTTAGATTGTATAAAATGTTTCTGCCAAAATAAACATAATAAAATTAATGGCTTGCGTCTGCAGAGCAAAAGAAAGCAACTCGAGCAAATTGATATTTTGAATAATAAAAGGTACCGGCGAATTATTATGAGTAACACAAACAGAAGTCAATAGCCTGCCGGGATGGTCAATATTGGATTAACTGGCAAAAGGAGCCAAAAAGCAACGTATACAAAAACCTTTTACAGCGGTTAGACCAATGTAAAAATATTTATAAAACGCTTGTAATATACGGAAGCCACTTTTACTTGAACTTGTTTTGAAATTGTATTTTAAGTCCTATGATCGTATGTGCTAGAGCTTATATATTCCTCTCTTAGGCGAGGTTCAGGTTCAATTCTCAACGGGGGCAGGCATTTATGTGATGAGCATCTAGATGGCTATATTTCTCAGTCTTGATGTTTGTTAAACTGATTCTAGCATCAATTTAATAGTTATATGTTTTAGTTTAGTTGGTTTAACACATATCTATCGCATTGTGGAACTTTGTGTCTTTGGCTAGTCGTGAGTGCCCTGGTTGTGCTTCTGCCTACCTTTTTGGGAATAAAGGCGTGAGGATCCTTTTTTTTAGTTTTTATACTCACTATATTTGCCTATTGTCTCGTGTAGGTTCGGCTCCCTTTTGTTGAAATAGATAATCGGTATTTCTACCAGGCAGCTCGTAATAGGGGAGTAAAGGTTAGGAGAATAATAACCAACAAGACCACAGGTGGTAGAGTGCCATATTGTAACTAAGAGAAGTATTAAGTATTAAGAAAGTATTTGTAAATATTAGCTTCTTAATTAATCGTTTGTTTCAATTTTGTACTTCAGTCCCGCTTGGTTTGTATTGAACCGTGTTCAAAATAACGGCTACCTATTCAAAGTTTACAATTTTATTATTAAAACGATATTTTTTTATAAAATCTTGGTGCAAAAATTAAAACTTTTCGTTTTAAAGTAAAAACTTCTTTAGCGGCGTTGCGCACTTTTTTTTGAAATGGATAAAAACTTCTAAACTTGCTTAAAGACACGTGACGTACGTAAGACGGCGCAGGGCGCTTTCGCGAATGTTCGTGTTGTCACGTTTGTGTGCGATAGCCTAATAAATAAATATTGTATTCAACCACATAAATGATAGTACTTTCATACTGATAATTAAAGCAATTCGTTCAAAATTATTCTCTAAACATTCCAAAATATCAAAAATACACAACGTTGATATTCAAGTTTTCACTTCTGCCGGCGCTCCCGGAGTGCAACCCATATTTTTTATTGAGCGCGAGTTGCACAATTGTCATATTTTTGTATTACGTATTTATAATCCTATTCCATACTTACTTAACCTCTCCACTGAAATAGTGTGAAAGGGTTAGGGTGTAACCATTGTTTATACAAAGTATGAAATAATATAATCAAAAGTGAAGAAATAGGAATCCGCCGAAAAATCAACAGTGTCGGGCAAAATTTGCTTAGGCCAGCGGAATTAGTACGCGATGCCCAGACTAGGGACAGCTATTGTCTGCTCCGTATTGTCTATGTCTATTATTTTAAAATTGTATTATTTTAGTTCTGTCTCAGTTTCATAATACTGGGTAAATATTAGGTATTAAAAACACAAATGAATGCATTTTCATTTTAATCTCTCTCTTTTTCTTTTGTTTTACATTACTTCTACGATAATTTTACGAGATGAGCTACCTCATATGATAGATGTTATCCCGTCTTAATAGACGAATTTTCTAATTGTAACGATTTTTTAATATATACGTATAGATTTTATATCTAACATAATCATAAGCACTATAATGGAAGAGATTAGTATACTTTAAAAATGAAAATTACTATAATAAAATACTACTTTCACCTAGTAGGTAGAGTTATGTGCAGCTAATAGTACTCCCATACTTATTTTTGATACCTACAGGTTGTGTAATTGTTCTGAGATGAAGAGTAGGGTTCAGTAATCTTTATAGAATCTATACTTGCTATCGTCGGCACTTGGTGGAATTCCATTGTATATACACGTTGTTTGGAGTTAACACTTGTACTTATCCACAGTATACTTTATTTAACACTTTCTGCTACTTTCTAGCCAACCGGTTTCACTGTTTACAGCATCATCAGGGCTTTGAAACTAAAGATAAAAAGGACTTTTTTGATTTAACGTTCAATACCTATTTGGTTAGATGTAACTTGGAACTACTTCATTTTTGTAACAAAGGCAGGAAACTCAATTCTCTAGAGGCGCTAGAAGTAAACAGACTTAAAAATGTCCCAACTTTATTGAACGATCAGTTGGACCTAAATAACTCTCCGCTTCTTAATTTACATTTTTAAATGTTTAAGGCAGCGCGAATTATATTAATGATTAATATTTGGATAGATGTTTGCAATTAATATTATTTTCATATTTTTATCTAATTTATGTCTTACATTAATTTAATTTTTTTAATTTTTTTATAATTTAATTTATTTGTTATTCGTATATTTTTGACAATTCGACTATGGTATTCTCATGTATCGATATTTTGACAGTTTATATTGTTTGACATAATTTATAGTTTTAATTTTTTAATTTATTTTTTCTATATTGATTTTTTCTATAAATTGACATATAATTTTATTTTATTTTTTAATATAATGACATTTTACAATCTAACTGTAATCCCTATTTTTGGGGAAATAGAATTGCTGTGGTATAACTTTGTTGTGGTTTGTTTACTGTTAACATTTTAATATGTGGGTACCGTCAGTAACATCTAACCAAATAGGTATTGAACGTTAAATCAAAAAAGTCCTTTTTATCTTTAGTTTCAAAGCCCTGACGATGCTGTAAACAGTGAAACCGGTTGGCTAGAAAGTAGCAGAAAGTGTTAAATAAAGTATACTGTGGATAAGTACAAGTGTTAACTCCAAACAACGTGTATATTCAGTAATCTTTAACTCATGGCTTATGATTTCGGCCATAAGGAAGCATGCACCAGTAACAACTTTGTTATATATAGCCGACAGTTGTTTCCATCAGAAGAGTCATTTATCTTCGCTATTTTATATCATACAAAATGAAATTTTATGCACTAAATTTTTTTATAATATGTAAACAGCTCGTAACTTCCAAAGCTATAAAAAAGTAGGGCAGTTTGTACAGTGCATCACACACATGCTTTTATATGTGTCATGGGCAAATATTTTTAAAGCTTTCAGCAGCTTTTTATATCTCTCTGGTTTAGTAGAATTCATGCAATTGTATGTGGTCATGGGATCAAACCCTATAGATATTTTATAGAAAAACGACTTATTCTGCCATTTGTGTATTCTGCACTGGGAGGGTAGTTGATAGGAGCCCGGAGGTCAGTTGACTTTTTGCATGAACAAATCATGTATGTTTGTGTGTGTGTGTTTGTTTGTGTGTGCGTGCGAACGTATGGCATTATACCTGTGCTATAACTTCCTCGAGTTGGCATCCAGCACTCTCCTGATAAAACTCTATGATGTGCTGGATATAGTTTATCAAGGCAGAAGGATGATTCAGGGGGAAGACTTGCACAATAGTCCTTCCATCCCGGCTTCAGGACAACACTTGTAACATCTATGATGTCTCTAGGCCATGGTCATTTCCCACCATCAGGAGAGACGTGTTTGTTCACTGACCTCTCACATAATAAAGAATATTGCGTATTTTCTGTAAAAATATTAATAAAAAACCTGCTGCAGCAAAATTTTCGTAATCAAATATTTATTCAACAATCACCCGAAATATTTCATCAGCGAACGGTAATAATTTTCCTAATTCTTTCAATTCATAAAGTTGACGTTTTACCTTTCTCATTCCTACGATAACCAGCTGGCGGCGGACTTATTAAGACGCACCTGTCAATCTTCATGGCACAAAATTTTTATTTCCAAATCCTCCCTCATCTCAATCGCTTCAAGTGTTCGGTATTGGCTGACGTTTCTGAAGTCTTATTTTAGCATATTTATTTAGGACCAGCCGTCGAAAAACAAGAGGTAGCGTTTTTACGCAATTCGAAAAGTTGATTAGATCCACTGCAGGAATAATGCTTAGGTATGCACAGGGCTTAAATACCATGTATCGGATAGATTTTTTTAAGTTATGAGATATCGAACAAGCAGGCGATTTTTGTATTGGTAAAACTACCGTCGTCTATACAACATTATATAGACAACATAAATGTAACTGATCGCCTCTGTGGTCTAGCGGTTCGCTGTTAGGCTTGACTTCATGAGGTGCCAGGGTTGATCCCCGGGTCCGGCAAAAAATGAGTTTTATAATTTTCTTGTAAAAGCAACTTTGATTGGTATTAAGAACGTGCCTGGTTTCATCTAGTCGTGGGTACCTTGTTTTTGCCTCTGCCTGCTTCCTGCCATTGCAGAAACCAATCCAATTTTACCACCACTACTCACTGGTCTTTTTTTTTACGAAAAGTAAGCCATCTCGAAGTCATTGTCATCAAATTTGGGTCCTATTTTACTACTTGTCTTAGATATAGATAAAAATTTAAATTTCTTCAAAATTAGAACTATTTAAATATGTTCAGTTTTGACTAAATAACAACCTAACAAAGACTTACAAAAAATACAAAGACCACTCACAGACAGACCTCTTTTTTGAAGTCGGTTTAAAACAGAAAATTTGAAGCTAAAGAAGGAGAGAAAACAATCTACATTTGCTATTCCGAAGCTCCATACATCAACGCACTTCCAAAAACAAACGGAGCCGGTAATTCACCGACCAATCCTAAATAAACAACTTGTAAATACGAGGGTGTCCACACTTCGATTTTCGATTTCACCCACTACATTAATTCGGATGTTCATTATAAATGCCATCAAGTCGGCAGTTAACGAAGTGCTGCGCAATTAAAGTCGCCGCTGACGTCACCCTTGTCCTTAAGAGTGGTCCTTAGAGCCCTTTAAAAGGACACCTTGAGACATAAACGAAAAATCGATTACTGATCACTCTTAAAGTATCTTGTCATTATCCATTTTCTAAAAGACGTTACAGGGACTATTATTACATTTTTATGCTTGTCGTATTATCGAGTCGAACTTATATGCGAATCGTCAATCGTTAGATGTAATGTGTGCTGAATTACTTTGTTAACTGTTTTCTTAAAATATGTTCTAAGTCTCAATGTCATTTATTATCTATATATTAATACGTGATGCCAAAACTTTGGACCCCTTTTTACGAAAATTGCGCGGCCGCAGGAGCATAAAATTTGGGACACTTATAGTTTACGTGTAGGAGAAGTCCAGAATGCTAATATTTTCTAATAATAATTCTTAAAAAGTACATCAAATCAATAAATAAAACATTACCCACACTACCATGCATTTGAAACACACAAACAAATATATTGATGATAACGATAAAATATCACAGATGGCACACTGACTGTTCATAAAATTTAGTAGTTGGTCTTGAGAAATGAAGATGGCATTCTTATCAACAAGATAATTTATAAAGGTCGGATTTCGACCAATGAATGATCATAGATGGCGCACTGACTATTCATAAAGTTTAGTAATTTGATCTTGAGAAATGGAGATGGCGTTCTTATTAACAAGATATTAAAATGTATAATGGTCGAATTTCGACCAATGGGCCACCATTAGATTATTATAATATGTAATTTCATCGTGATTTACTTTATTCGTGAAAAAAAATGACTACTCCAAATATTGCTCAAAAACTAAAATAAAAAACAAGGTTTGGTGAAAACTTGGTTCAGAAGTAGTAAAAAAGTATCTTAACGTCCGTATCCCCGAAGAGGTAGGCTGATATACAACCGGGGCTCAACGATTAGCTGAAGATATTTAATCCCACAATGTGGTAGGTGGCAAACCTATCACCAACCGGACACTTGCCTAATCCCAGAAAACCTTGTTGCAAGTGTTAGTAAAAAGTAGGAAGGTAGTTCCATACCGACAAAGACAGTGGTTTTTTTAAGATTAAAGATAGTGAACAAGCATGCGACTTTTTTTGATGGAGACTATAGTCAACTATAGAAACCATGTATGTTATTAGTACATTGCTATCTTAACCTTTGTGTGCAGGTCTAATGACCACTTTTACTTCCGCGGAATACAATAGTTATGAGAACTGACATTATGAAGGCTAGAACTAGAATTGGCAAGACTGTGGTATCAATACGAGCCAGCTATAGTTACTAAAAGTAATTAAGAAAAGCATTGACAGTTGTGCAAAAGACTTAACAGTTGTAACATCTCCACCTAAAGAATTTTCTATGACTTGGCTTGTGTAATATACTTTACAAGTCATTTATTCATAAGTCAGCAACGCATCTGTAGCAATTATGGTGTCTGTAGAAAATGCTAGTAGGAGTGGTGATGGATTCTTAGTACAGTTAATTTCGATGTCATAATTATTATTTCATAAATATTTTTTCATTTTCCTAAGACTTGTTTGTGAAGTTGAAATAATAAAAAGGTTTTTAAACATGTATTTCATGTTAAGGGTTAAGTATCACAACAATCAAGTATTACAATACTTTTAAAGTACTAGAAGGGGGTTCAGATGTTTGTGTTGCTTATTGCATTAACGTATAAAATATCTGTAAATTAAATATTTTTAAACAAAATGATTGCTACGTATTGTGTACAGGGAACAGAATACACGAGGGTTATGAAAATGTTTGTCTTTTTGTTCGCTTTTCAGACAAAAACTACTAAACGGATTTTTACCAAATTCTGTGTAGAATACCATTCATAGAGAGAAAATGGTTTTTTACCATCACTAACCACAGAAAGTCACTTTAACACACAACAGCTCGTATATGTCTACTACTACTGAAATATTTCCGTCATCGGTGACACATTCTATACATTATATAAAATCAATTGCTGTTCGTTAGTCTGCTGACGGCTGAACCAATTTCGCTAATTTTGGTTTTGAATTATTTGATCAAGTCCAGGGAAGGTTTAAAAGATAAGAAAACAGGGAAAACTGTGAGGAAACTAGGAAAAACAACATTTTACTTTTTCCTAACAAACTGAACGGGTGGAACGAAGTTCGCCGGGACAACTAGTGCATTATAAATGTCTATTGCACTTGCATATAATCAAGTGACTATAATTGTTCTTTTAACGTTTTGACCCTCAACGTGGGTAACACGTTACATGTTCTTTTTTAATTCCCAATCTAAGTGGCAAAGTCCAGTAGTTTTGCATGACGCTCGAGTGACTAGACATTAAGCATCCTGGGCTCCCCTACTACAATATATCCGTATGAAAAAAATAGTGTACTAATTGCAACGGTATATCAGCTCGTATATGTATACTAAAGATACTTGTATCTTAAAACTGCGCTTCATTAATGTGTTGAAATCTTATTATTGTCACCCGCATAAGAACATTAAACGCTGGAGATAAAACAGACGCCCATTAGCGGAAGACACAAAAAACGTTGATGCTATCGCTTTGAGGTGGCAATCTCATTTTTTCCTTTAGTCAATCGTTAAAGCAATGATCCAAAGTATAAAGCTCCCTTCATACTAGCAGTTGGCGTTTTTCTTATCTTTATGATGTAATTCCTAATTAGATATATAGATAAATTATATAATTTATATTCCATAAAGAGATGAGAAAGCTTGCGAGACCAATTACATAACAAAAGTGAAAATTCATTACTTTATTATTATTTTTCTTACTCTGTATCGCCGAAATGTAGTAGATATATTATATTTATAGTACTAGCTGCTCCTTCGAACTTCGTTCCACCCGTTCAGTTTGTATGGGAATTATTAAAATATTGTTTTCCCATTTTCCCTGCAACTTTTCCCAGTTTTCTCTTCATAAGAACCTTCTCCTGATAATAACTAACACAATAAAAAAAGAATTAACCAAATCGGTCCGTTCGAAAGTTATGCGCTTACCAACACATTTAGCGATTCATTTTTATATATAAGAAGAAGATTAGTTTGAACTTAAGAAGAACATAGGTACTCTATTTTCTGTTCTATTTACATTACCAAATAATAAAGTAGCTTATTGATTTTAAGACGTAGGTGTTAAAGCTTTTTTCACGTAATACATAATAAACAACTCATTGCATATTATGAGCCCCACATGATCAATGTATTGAATTTAGGAAAAAAGGCAAAGAGTTAGCTTCAGATTATACAAACTAAATAACGTAACTAACAGCACAAAATATGCTTATTTGTTAGATCTTAAAAATAACTAGAAACATATTTTTTTTACGTCATTGTTATATTTTTACGCCAAGTCCCTCATGGGGTATTCAAACAGTATCGAGTTCCAAACCTCAAGGTCCTGGCAGTCTTGTCTGGCTTTCTCCATGGTCATTATCTTTTTCATGTAAACCGGTTCCGGAGACTCTTGACACCATGTTGGATAAATTGGATTTGACCGTGGACTATCAACCTAGATCTCTCCTGGTACCTAAATTAGTCAACATTTGCATTGTATATCTGCTATGTTAAAGTTTTCCAAAAGTTAATCCTAAAGTAGAAGTTGTTTGAAACATTCACAGTGCAATGAACTGTTAGGTTTCTGTTAAAAGTTAATTCATATTGGTGAATTCTTTTAGCCTTCAATCTAAATAGTTATATAAATCGCAGATAACAGATAGCATGAAGATGCCCTTACTGAAAATAATGTTGATTGGCTTACCACGATGCGGTTCGTATTTGATTTTCAGTAAGGAAATGTATTTTCTTTCGAATTAGGTCTATTTTCGCATTTCGTCTATTTTTCTAAAGTTGACGTGTCGAACTTTGATAAGTATCACAAAGAAGATTGATTGGTTGAACGATTAGAATAGACCGTTAACGTTCGGATACTTGTTGAAGATACGTAAGTATTATTTTACTAAAAACTTATACACACACTACGTAAACTACCAATTCTTTCTTCATTCGAATTATTACTTCTGATACTTTAGCCTATTGCTGCCCTCTGCTGGACTTGGGCCTCCCCTAGAGTACGCCATAAGACTCGATCTCCCGTTTACACTATCCAGTCTGTGCCACAATAATGTTAGTGCTTTATATCGTTGAGTTTCACTGCGATAACGTCGTTTCGGGCAAAACCTTGGTGCGGGGTAAACCCATTCAACTTCACTTAGGTAAAGGTAAGTAAGAAAGGTAAGCTGTAAAGATTAGGTAGTTAAGATTAACAATTTTGTTGATAACAGTCAGTTAGTAATTCCTACTTTTAAAAAGTTTTGCCTGGTAGCTTTGTACTTTAAATATACCTAGTTAATTCGACAAATTTGATACTATCATCCGTGCCATATAATTTATTTTAATCTTAATTTTCAAACACTTTAAAACTTATTATTTGGGACTAAGACGAATCCAAAAACCAAAAATCATCAAAATTTATACAGCTACCCTCAAAGCAGAAGTGTTGCAAAACTCGACTTTGTTTAATAGATTTATCAATAACAGTCATGTCTCAAAACCCTTTATTAATTTTTTCCATTCACTTTTGAAATAAACTGTTTTGTCAGGCGTTGCGTTCAAACCTGGGGGTGGATCGCGATTCGCGAAGGTGTCTCAATCAGCATAAAACAAAAGAAATCAATAGCTCCCCTCGGCACGCGGCTGACAAAGAGCAAAGATTTCTTTTCACAATTAACTACCCCTGGGTGTTGAGGGCCGATAACCGATTTATACTGGCTACGATTTGCTCGACATATACGAATTGTGACTAATAGCCTACCTTTCATACTACAAATTAAAGAACATTGAACCTCATGTCACCTGATGAAAAGTGAAGGGATCAAGGATGAAAATAGATAAGACAAGTATAAAATATCCATCCAGTCTTTCCTTGAATATGCTTAAATTTACGCCTTTTATTTTTACCTTAACTCCATTTTTTAACAGCTTAAAATGAAGCGAGGCTTTAGGTTGAGCGTTGTTACGTTAAATACCTACGTTAGGTCTCGGATTTGATTCCCGAGCCGGGCAACTCAAAATGTATTTTTTTTAATTTTTTAATAAAATCATTGTTGCCCGATATTGGTTAAGTGCCAGGTTGATGATAGGCTTGCGACTTATTACATTAGAATGAAAATCTCTGAGTAATCATGGCTGTTAATGTTGTAACTAAGCGCACTTTTTTGGGGAAGCGAGCATTATTATATTTACTAAGTTACCTAAGAGGCTTTAGGTTTCAGTCTAAAGATGGTAACCCACCATAAACAGCTTTGGTTAGTCTACATGGAGTGTTTTTATTATCATCAAGGAAATTCATTTTCTAACGAAATATATATAACGAAACTATAAAAGCAATAGTTCTTCTCTATTTGTTTCAACTAGTTTTTGTCTACGTCCTTCCTTTCGTTTCAGGTCATTTACATATACTGCGACAACTCGTTAAGATTTAAGCTAAATTTCAATAACATCAGTTCAGTTGTTTTTCAACATTTAAACAAACGTCGGTGCTCTCCCTGTTTATTATAGGAATGATTATTATTCCCCTTGTTGATCCGGGCTTCTTTGCAGAATATGCCATCTGCCTTCCTGTGCCAGGCAGCTCGTTAAAGGCGAGCATAAGCTTACTAGATGACTAGGTGGTAGGGTCTCGCAGTGACTCGACCGGATTGGTACCACCGCCTTACCTATTCCTGTCGCAGTAATGTCAGCGCTTGCCGTTGACGTGTTTCGATTCGAAGGATAAGGTAGCCGGTTAACTTACTTTTGCTCGAGGCCTAACATCCCGGCATAATGTTGGCAACGCTCTATTAACACCTTCAGTGTCTCTAGGCGGCGTGAATTTTTTATCATCAGGAAATCCGCCTGCTTGTTTGCCTTCCAATATCATAAAAAGAAAAAAACGGAAAAAACAAAGATAAATACTAAAATGATAATAAAAGAGTTTAATGGTTTGTTGATCTAACTGGATATTGTTTTCCTTTTTTAGTACATCTCGATTCTAATCCAACAATTTTACAGGGCTTAGCATCTGAATCGGCATTAGCCGACGATGGACGATGTTCGTGATGTTGAATAAAGATCGTTTTAAATCGAAATGTGATTACAAATACCGGATTTAAATAATGGTAGGGACTAGTGTTAGGGATGAAATATTAATCTTGTAATCCAATGTCCAGTCCCAAGATATTTGTTGGAATTAAAATAGTAGCTTATAATAATTTTTGTTAAGCCCGGCTTCCTGGAATTTATTTTTCAGTTTTATTCTCATTCGTATCAAAGTGTTTTTTTAAATGTATTAATAACAGGTTTTACTTCTTTATAATATAATCAATTGCTGTTTATTAGTCTCGCTAAAACACGAGAACGGCTAAACGGGTTTTGGTAACTTTGGTTTTGAATTATTTGTTCAAGTCCAGGAAAGATTTAAAATATTAGAAAAAGGAAAAAAACTGCGAGGAAACTAGGAAAAACATGGAACGAAGTTCGCCAAGACAGCTAGTCAGTTAGAAATAATGATTACGTTTGAAACAAAAGTAACAGTTGCACTATTTGTAAATGTTTTAACACTGTTAGAATCATTATTACTATTATCACTTAATTTCCCGTCCATTCCTGAGCTTTTTTATCATTAGTTTCAATAGTAAGATAAGTACAAATGTTAACAACAAAAAAACGTGTATATACAATGGAATTCCACCAAGTGCCGACGATAGCAGTTATAGATTCTGAGTGTAAGTTCCACCAGTTATCATATTGATTGTGTTGCCATTCAAAACCCTTCCAGACCCACCTGGTTGCACAATGTTATGCAACAACTCGCCAGGTTCGGTACCATCAATTGACAGTTGCACACAGTTTATATTTAACACTGGCCTGTTCTGGTATGCTTAGGTAACTGGTAAACTTGTACACAATTCTGATATTTTGGCTAAAAGATAACGAGTATCCATGTGAAAGTTTTTTCTAACTTTTATCAATTTTTGTTCTTACAATTTTATAATGTTTAACATTATATAAAATATTGGATGGCCTTCTTGGTGTTAATGAGTACTTCCAGACGATACTATAAGATGTGATAAAGATAAAATTTATTTATTTAAATATAAATCAATTGCTGTTCGTTAGTCTCGCTAAAACTCGAGAACGGCTGAACCGATTTCGCTAATTTTGGTTTTAAATTATTTGTTCAAGTCCAGGGAAGGTTTAAAATATAAGAAAAGGGAAAAAACTTGCGAGAAAACTAAGAAAAACAACATTTTAATTTTTCGCATACAAACTGAACGGGTGGAACGAAGTTCGCCGGGACAGCTAGTAAGTCTATAAATTGTAACTTCACCTTTCTGTGTGCGCGAAGGTATCACTTTCCAATACTGAGGGGGAGAAAAGACATTGTCGGCCAAAAATAACTCCAGTCTTTTCTTATTTTAATGCCTTTGCAATGTTCTATTTGAACATAAATGCATCTGTCAAAAGTGGCAATAAAGCAGCTCAAACTAGTGACTTTGTCTTCATACTACGGTCAGAGAATAAAACCAATTCAAATAAAAAAAATAAAAAAATATTTCTGGACAAGTAACACAAATTCAGACTAGCCCCAAAGTAAGTAAATTACATGCTTGTGTTATGGGTGTTAGTCAACGATTCAAATACATAGCAATACTAAAATAGATACCAGAATAATTTTAGTAAACATCCAGATCTGGAAATGCAGCCATCTAAATGTTTATCACACAAATGCCCCCGTCGGAAATCGAACCTGAGCCTAACGGTTCATCAATGTGGTAAGAGCTTACGCTAGCCACTCGACCAAATCGAGCTTGAAATAGCGTAACGATCGATTAAAATAATTATTTCATTTCAATAGAACCTTAATTAAACAAAACTTCCTTTGTTCTCATTCGTGGGGATTTGCTGGTTGTCTAGGAGCTGCTTTCATCCGGCGGACACTGTTTCAATATTTAATAATCCGTCGGTAACGAGCTCGGTTTGCCGTAGTTGAAAAAGTTTAAATGGGCAGACGTTTATAAACACACATGCTTAGCATGATCCATTATAATGAACTTTTAAGCCCAACCAGCCTAACAAAGCTTACAAATTTATTTACTTATTGGCTGATATACTGCTTCTTCCGTATTTTAAATTTTTTAGCTCTTCCTCAGTCTTAACCGTGCTAGGATTACAAGTACCTAGCACGGTAGTGCCCCCGCCAAGACGAGCCAAGCAAAATGCAAGTAACTTACTTCTTAAATATTAGTCGTCCGTTTTTAAAAATGTGACCAGCTAAAATATAAGAGACTAGCAGTTTTACGCAGCATCGCCTGCGTAACTTGGCTTTCACTGCAACTATTTTGATGAAACAAACCCTATGTCACTCAGGGATAATGTAGCATTCTAAGGGTGAAAGAATTTTTGAAATCGGTACAGTAGTTAGTTGACTAAGACCCTAGAGTCCCTAAAGTATGCGTATATGATGTCAAGAGTCTCCGAAACCATCGTGTTTCTAAGGGTTATGAACATATAGGAAACTAGACAGGTTTGTGAGGTCTGGCATTCAATACTCTCTGCCAACCTCGTAAGGGACTTAGTGTGAATATATGTATGTATGTGGTATGCATACAAAATTTATAAACTATTTGTCTTTTGTTGTTTTGTGGAGGCATACAGGCAAGTAAGTTAATAACCTGATGGTAATGTTTATCAAATGGCCACCACCACACAGACTTTCGCAACACCAGGAGTGTCACAAAAGCACTTATTCTAGTCATATCATTGTTCTTGTCATATGTATACCTGTCTGTATTATCAAATAAGCTAAAGGGGACGAAGTGGTAAAATACTTATCATGAAATGATAAATGTAATTAAGTACTTATAATTAGATAAGAATGTATAATTGTGAATGGCTTCTTATCTTTATATGAATTTGATAAAAAGTTGTTATTTTCACAAACATTCATTTCATAAATACAAGTTATTTCATAAATATAGATCTGTACTTTACAAAGTGTACATTTAAACATAACAATGTTTCGTCTCGATCTATTAACTAAAATAAAATAAAAAACGACGCGTTGCAGCTTCGGGAGTGCTGGTAGAAGTGAAAACTATTATTATTATATATATTAACGTAGTGCATTTTTAATATTTTTGGAATGGTTAGGGAATAATTTTGCACTAATTGCTTTAATTATAAGTATGAAAGTACTGTCATTTAAGTGGTAGAATACAATATTAATTTATTGCGCTATCGTACACAAATATGACAACACGAACATTCGCGCAAGCGCCCTGCATCATCTTGCGAATTTTATTTATAAGAATCAGGTCACGTGTCCTGACGCGAGTTTAGAAGTTTTTACCTATTCCAAAAAAAGTTCACAACGCCGCCAAAGAAGTTTTCACTTCAAAAATGATATAAGAACACTATAAGCTGGGATCAAAAATTAAAATTAAGAGTACTATTAGCCGTAGCATAGGGTTAGATGCATTTACCTACAGATTATATCATAGACCCAATATTTGTTGTTCGTTTAATGAACTGAACTTGCGTATGTATGATTTTAATTATTTAGTTAGAATTAGAACTGTATAAACATACATGGACAGTTTTGTTTACATTACGTGGTTAATTGCTCTATAATTTTTTTTATGACGATGGAAGGCAAACGAGCAGACGGATTTCCTGATGGTAAGAAATTCACGCCGCCTAGAGACACCAAAGATAGAAATGATGCGCTGCCAACCTGAGGCCGGGATCTAAGATCCTGGCCTAGAGCAAAAGTAAGTTTACCGGCTACATTACTCTCCGAACCGGAACACGTCAACGGCAAGCCGGACGAGTCGCTGCGAAACTCTACCTAGTAGGATGTTGCGGTGTTGGTGAATGTAAACCAATGCACGCGGGCATTTCATGATAAAACTGTATTATAATATATCGCCTCTGTGGTCTACTTGATCCCCGGGTCGGGCAACGAAAAAATTAAAAATTGTGCATTTTCAATTCTGTCTAGGGTCTTCGTCTAGTCGTGGGTGCCCTGGGTGCCTCTGCCATCCATTTCGGTGATATGGGCACGAAGATAATTTTAATCATTAATAATAATTAATTTTTATAAAAAAAAATAATTTTAATCTATAACTAGAGGACGAGGAATAGATACCGTATTTTGCCTCATGTTTATAACAAAGTAGGTACAGTCGTTCCTGTCACAGGAATAGTAAGATGACTTTTTAATTTATTTTATTTGTGTTTTTTTGTAAACATGACTGATTACTTCAAATTTATTTTTATGTATATGTTATACTATATACTTAGTCTGGCCATAAATACTGTTACACTTAAAAATAAAAAAATATTACATTTGAATTTCGAATCTGTCATTTTTATACGATTGTTCATTGTGTTTTCTCATTTTGGCGCCAATACATTGTACAATATTTTGCGATATTAAAATGGAGTGGGGTGATAAAGAGAACCGAATCGCTGTGATTGCATTACACAAAGTAGGTATGGAGCCAAATGCAATTTTTAAAACTCTCCATACACTTGGTTTTAGTAAAATGTTTGTGTACCGGGCTATTAATAGGTACAATGAGACTTCCTCTGTTTGTGACAGAAAAAGATCTGGCCGTCCACGTAGTGTTCGTACGAAAAAGGTGGTCAAAGCAGTAAGGGAAAGAATTCGAAGAAATCCTGTCCGAAAGCAAAAGATTTTATCTCGGGAAATGAAGATAGCACCTAGAACCATGTCGCGTATTTTAAAAGATGACTTAGGACTTGCAGCCTATAAGAGACGCTCTGGTCATTTCTTAACTGATAATTTAAAGAAGAATAGGGTCGTAAAATCGAAACAATTACTGAAGCGGTACGCAAAGGGAGGTCACAGAAAAATTTTGTTTACGGATGAGAAAATTTTTACAATTGAGCAACATTTTAACAAACAAAATGACCGTATTTATGCTCAAAGCTCTAAGGAAGCTTCCCAATTAGTCGACAGAGTGCAACGTGGACATTATCCAACTTCAGTGATGGTTTGGTGGGGTGTTAGCTATGAAGGAGTGACTGAGCCATATTTTTGTGAAAAAGGTATCAAAACATCGGCACAAGTGTATCAAGATACCATTCTTGAGAAGGTAGTTAAGCCCCTTAACATCACCATGTTCAATAACCAAGTATGGTCCTTCCAGCAAGACTCGGCGCCGGGTCATAAAGCTCGGTCCACGCAGTCTTGGTTGGAAGCGAACGTTTCGGACTTCATCAGAGCTGAAGACTGGCCGTCGTCTAGTCCCGATCTTAATCCGCTGGATTATGATTTATGGTCAGTTTTAGAGAGTATAGCTTGCTCTAAACGCCATGATAATTTGGAGTCCCTAAAACAATCTATACGATTGGCAGTGAAGAATTTTCCCATGGAAAGAGTGCGTGCTTCTATTGATAACTGGCCTCAACGTTTAAAGGACTGTATTGCAGCCAATGGAGACCACTTCGAATAAGCTTTTTATATTTTTAATTGTTGTATATTTATGTATTAAACTAACACACTGTAAAAGTAATATATGTTATTTGCAGTTAAAAAAATATTTTTTTTCTTTATTACAATATTTATGGCAAGACTAGGTATAATTAAATGTTTTTTAAATTTCTTAAGGTAAAAATCATAGATGATGAAATCGTACAATTGTGATTGGACTAAAAAAACATTCAAACTAAATGAGACGCCCATTGAAATATCGGCAATTCGTAATTAGGAGCGCAGGGGCAGACGTAGGTCAGCAATAAAGTGACCGTTGTCAAACTGCGTCACGTCTGACCGCGTGCGCGGCGACAGTGGCAGAACCCTCGTTTTGCAAACCTCGCGAATCGGTTTTATTGACTCTTGCGGTTTATGCTTCCCTGGTGACGCGTTGTACAATTAAAAGGAAAACTCATGGCGAAGTTTTTCAATAAAAAGTTTAATTTGCTTTGTTTGGTTGCTTACATTTGACATGATCAAACCGTCGAGTTTCTACCACATTATCGCACCTCCTACCATTTCAATAATTAGTTATTTGTTTTGTGATAGGTAAGTGCCTACTTAGGTACTTAATACAATTATCGCGTTTGTTATTTTTTTGATAGTGCTATTTATTGTCCGTTTCCAAATTCAATTAAATTTAATTTGAATGACATTTATATTTATTTGAGTTGCTACGGCTTACGGCTTATTGTTTACGGCTACACTCAGAGACGTCGATCAAAATTTAATCTGTCACTAAATCACAATAAAGTTAAAAAAATAAATATTTGCGATTGTTCATAATGGACTTAACATAATAATGATCTGTCAAATGTCAAATGTTGTACATGCTATGTTGTGTTAAAATAAATGCATACATACATGCACAAACCAGCAAGTAGCAGCTATGACTTTATGGTACGAATAGGCACGATCAATGTTTAGACTGATTAAACTCTCATAAAATTCAAGCTTAGCTTTACAAATATTCTTAATATTTCAAAGTCGCCTGCATCTGGACACGGGCTACTGAGACAGGGGTATGCTTAACAAATAATTAAGGGTTCACTATCCCTGCACAGACTTTAGTCGTGATAAAGAATAGGGATATTAATATCTCTAAACAATCCAATGTGTACATGTAAGTTTTATATATGTTGCCGTTTTGTTGAAGTAGTTATTATATTATGATGTTTTTGATATTTAGTAAGTGACAAAATATTTAGACGCATGTATATTGAGATTTTGCAGTACAAATTTTCGAATTAATTTTTACACCTTATATAAACGTTCTAAGTAATGTCTTGCATCATAGGTCCTAAAATTTGATATACAGATGAAGCCACGAGCTAACTAACTGTACCTAAATAATGCAGTAGTTTTCATCATCACGTGATATTTATTAGTTTAATATTTAGTCAATCGAATGTATACATTACAAGATTAACAGCGACACTCAGAAACGTCAATTATAGTAGGTCGACAGTTTCTTTACAAAATTATAATTTAACGATAGATTAAGTGTTAATTGATGTCTCTGAGCACGGCAGTAAGTGAAGTTGGACTAACTTATTAGTTTACAGGCTAGATTATATTGGTTGCAATTACACTTGGAAGAGCTTATAATAGTAGATACAATCAAAAAAAAATAATTAGAGCCCCGACGAAACCTTTGCTTTGTGTAACTTAAATTCACCTCGATCACATCAGGTTTAAATAGAAAAAAACGTATCGAAATAGAACCATTCTTTTAACAGTTATGATGCCACAGACAGACAGATATACACTCAAAGATATATCGAACTAATAATACGCCTCTTTTTCCGTCAGGGGTTAAAACTGGTGAATTTGAATATATTTGGCATTTCGTTAACTAATCCGGACTTCATTTTCATAAGTACACTAGCCGATCCGGCGAACTTTGTATCGATAGGAATTAATACCAACCTACAATTTGTACGTATCAAAGCATTGTTATTCCAACTTTCCCTGTAACTCCTGGTTTTTTCTTTTTATATGATCCTTCTCCTAAATATCACTAACACAACAAAAAAATAATTTTCAGCTTTAGCCCACTCGTTCAGACGAGATGCGATGACAACGCGAAATGGGGATTAATTTATATCTATACTAATATTATAAAGAGGAAACCTTTGTATTTTTGTACGTTTGTATTGAATAGGCTCAAAAACTACTGGACCGATTTCAAAATTTCATTTTCCTTGACATAGAGGAATTCTTCTGAATCCGTATAGGCTATATTTTATCCCGGAAAATAGATAGGATTTTTCGTGGTAGTGAAAATTGTGGAGTAAGTCGACGAAAAAACTGCCCTACGCTGACGATTCTCGCGAACGCTGCCTGAATGGTTAGTGATGTATGGACTATGGTTGACTTCTATAGAAAAGTTGTAGAACGCAATAATGCCTACAAAAAAGTGCACGATAGTATAAACCAAACATTTATATTTTAACCATTATAACCACTTTTCCATAGAATGAAAATAATTAAAATTATTAGCCTATGTTTATTGATCATATTACCATAAAATACTAATCCTTATCCAAATAAACTATTTATTGAGCAAGATTGTTTTAATAGCTATAAATAACTTTTTATTTTATTCCAATCGGACAATTTATTCAAAAGATATTACGAATTTAAAATTGTAATTGTTGGTATTAAAATAAATGATGACCGCAGTAATAGACAAAGTGATTGAAGAGGAAGGTTTATGTGTATATTGTATACCCGTGCGAAGCCGGGGCGAGCCGCTAGTATATAATATATAGATTGTGTATGTGTATATTTGATCCATAATCCGATCCATACCTACATTTATTTACAGTGATAAAATAAAAAAAAGTAAGTATTAAATTGAATTGGCACCGACTTCAAACCTATTAGTAAATAGCACATTTAAGTAATAGATAACATATTATAATTATTAATAGATAGGATATAATTAATAATAAATCTTTATTATTTTTTACTTTTGAAGTTGGTTTTAATTAACGTAGTTATTTTTATTTAATACTTTTTAGTTTATTGCTAATATGATTACATTTAATAAAAATAAACATAGGGATAGGTGAAAATGCTTGTAAAATAAAAACTAATGGGCCTACCTGATTTTTTTTATGGGAATAATTCGAAACTATTTCGCATCAAATAAAAGAGGAATTACGTAAATCAGTTCAGAAACCACAGAGAAATCGGTGTTCATACATAAAAAATATACCGGCCGAATTGATAACCTCCTTGTTTTTTAATTCGGTTAATAAAACAACGACTTAAAAATGCAGCAAGACAAATAATATCTCAGAAATAATTTTCATTTCGAAACCAATAATCTAGACGATCTAACAGTTATTAAAACAGAAGGGTGCGAAGTGTCACATTTTTCCAATCCTCCCTTAGTGACAGGCCATAAAACGCAAATTCGGCAATAAAAGGAGCACCCCGACAAAACATCCTTCCTGGACACTGACTCAATACAATGCCCGCCATTCAGCATATTAATATACTTTTCCAGTAAAATTTAAGAAAGGAAATCTTAATGAATCTCATCCTCAAGTGCAGAATATTGAACCTTATCTCTCTCTGGGCTTATCCGTTGGAAACTTTCTAAAGCAACATTCTTTTAACAATGAAAGCAGTAATTAGCTGTCAAGGCTGAACCGTCTGTCTGTCCCACGAATGGAAATTATTCAAAGGATGTCTCCAGTGATTTCTTTCGTTTTGTTAACTATTGTATAGAATGTGCACGAAAGTAGAGTTTTATTCGTTATTTATGTTTAGCTCTTCCGCTAATTGTAGCATTGACATATGTCAAGTTCATTTTATCCGTTATTCCTTTCTCTTTTTTGTTATAGACTTCAAAAAGAACGTCTTTGTGCTATCAGTTTGTTTTCACTTACGTAATATTAGTTTTGACGACACAGAGAACATATTTTATATTTCTAATTTTATTTAACCCACTTAAAAAAAGAGGAGATTCTTAGTTAAATTGTATGCTTTATTTAGTTTTTGTTTCTGCATGTTTGTTACGTAGTGATATTCCTGTTTTCGAAAGATAGCGGATGAATCCTTGTTGATCCTGTATTAATTTTATCATGATACGACTAGTGCTTTTGTGTTGTTATACTTGTACTAGTAGAATATTGATAAAATTTATGTGGGACCATCTAAGCACCAGTTTCTATCTTTAAAAACAAAAAGTACGATCAAATAACTACGTGTTACCCAATGAAATGGTTGAAGTAGGTTTTTGCAGTTTTACTGTGCTTAATTATTAATTTATAAAACTTACTCTACAGGAATGCCAAAAAGAATTGTACAGCTTTTACTAAAATGCTATTTTATTCAGTCATTTGTTAGTGATTAGGTATGTAATTTATGTAATGTATTAAGTCGATACATTTGTTCTACGTCTCGGACATCCACACAGCAGTTCAGCAGTTTTGAATTTACGTGGAAATTTTCGATACATTTTTTTAATTTTGTTTAAATAACTTATTTAACTAAACTTTTGTATATCATGTCTCTTATAGTAAAATGATAAAATAGACAGAGAGAAGATAAAGCTTTTCATAAGCATTATAAGGAAATATAAAGGTTATTTAGATTTAGCTAGTCATTTTTATCGCGTGTCTCTGTGGTCAACCAGTCTGGCGTCGGACCACAGAGATACGTCATTAAAATGGCGTATTTCTTGAGGTCCCAGGTTCGATCTCCGGGTCGGGCAACAAAACAAATAATATTCTAATAAAAATAATGTTGCCGGGATTGGATAGGTGCCCGGTTGGCGATAGGCTTACTACCAATCACATTGCGGGGATCTTCGGCTAGTCGTGACTCGTGACAACTTGGTTGTGCCTCTGCCAACTCCTGCGGGGATATGGGCGTGAAGATACTTTTTTTAGTTATTGTTTGTACAAATTGCATCGATTGCAATTCCCATACCCAAATCCTAATGATTATACCAAAAAGTTGTCTATACTTGTTTTGTATTGGCAAGCAACGGATTGTCAGACAAATGGTTTAATTAACCTGATGGCGTCGTGAGTGATCGCCTTGGATTCGTAAATTTCAACGCAATTAGAAACACTTGCAAATCTCATACCAATTAGGCAGCCTCCCAACACGCCCTCCAAATTGTTTTTGGATGCGTAGTTTCTACTTGCTATGATTTATTGTGATTTTAGCACTGCTAATGCTTCAGTGTATATGTATTTTCAGGTTATATGCGTTTGTTATTAGATAAATAAAATTTGTTTCAAGGAATCGATAAAAAATGATAATATTGTGATGGGTTTTTTTTTGCAGCTATTACATTTTATAGTATAGCAATACTTTTTAAATTATGCGCTTCGGCTAAATAATATTCGTCAAGCAAATCCGAATGTATTTTAAAGATATATCTATATTGTTATTACATAAATAATCATTTCGCTTAAATTTAAATTAGGTCAGCCAATTTAACAATAACAGTGAAAATTGTAAAAAGAGTAAAAAGTGTGAAGCCGAAGCGCATAATTTAAATAGTAGTACCGCTGCTTATTCGTTCCTCAGTTAAATATTTAACCTGAATTTTTGATTATTTTATACTTGTCAAATTTACCTATAATTAAATTTAGTTTAAGAACGTCCAAATCACCCAGATACTTTTACTCATTCTGTGGTTACAGTAACTATTAGGATATTAAACGCCGATGTCATGACTTTTATATTTTTTAATGTGGTTTCCTAAGATGCACTTGAAAGCTACGCAATTTCCTATTATTCTAGAACTGGTCACATTATAAATAGAGTCTAAATATCTGACTTATTTGACTCTCAGCTATCTTCCAGTAAATCATCCTATTTCAAAGGTAAGATTTAAAGATATTGATTATATGTAAAGTTTAATATTATAAATACTTACGTGCTTCTACAACAAAAATGCACAAAACATAGCTATTAAAAATACAGACGATAAAATATATAATCAAAAAATTAGCTATACACACCTCAAAGTATGATATAGGTACGTTCGTTTCACTCAGAAAACCTGTCATAACAACATTACGGGAGCTCCGTTGCTCTTTTTCAAAGGTTCGTTTTCATTATCGCCATCGGCTCACATATTTGTCATAACCTGTCCCCAAATCTACTGTTTCTTTTTCGTACATTTTTAATTTACGTTGTTTCGTTTTTGTTCCTTCGCACGTTCCTTCATTGCTGAAATTTCACAGGCGATAAATATCGCGTGAATGTTTCAAATTGCTGACAATTTTTTCATGTAGGTTGATGTCCAAATTATGTTGTAATATCAAGTTTTGAATGTATTAATATTATTATTTGTAACTTTTATTGCTTCTTTTATTGATCTCGAACTCTTTAACTTAAATAATACGTAAAAACATATATCTGAATAACTAAATAAATTCAAGAAACAGCCAGACCTATAAATAGAGACCCTAAAGCTTATTAAAGCAAGTGCTTGCAAATTCCGGGAATTGAACCCGAGCCTCGTAAATGTTGGCTGGCGTTAGCCATGTACTCTGAATCCCTCAATCATTGAGGTAGTAGTAGTTATAGTTATGTTTTTTTTTTAATCCCTATGAAGACTAAAGAGTTTGACAAATTTTATTTATATTTGGGATAGGAAATTTAAAGTTGCTGCGTGTTATTTGATATCCCACCAAAAAAATCAATGTAAAAAAGGAGAGCCAAGTTTAATACAAAAATTATGCTTGGCTTATTATTATTTAACTTGGCCAGTTTTCATTACATCAGTTATTTCATAACAATATTCAACATAATATACATTATAAAAACTGATAAAAACTGGCCAAGTCAAATTAAACCTATCAGGAAATCCGTCTGCTTGTTTGCCTTCCAATATCATAAAAAAATAAAAAAATATGTAAATATTAAAAACTACCACCAGATCGGAAAGCAGTCACACACTAAGATTCCGCATGAAACTTAGCTTATTATTATAACGTAGTTATTTAGATAAATAAAAAAAATGTGCTTATCAAATGTTACAAAGTGAGATGTCCCTGTGAATCTTCTTAGGTATATTATGTAAAGCAAAATCTACTCGAAATGTAGCTAAAAACTATCTAGATCACGTCAGCTTTAAAAAAAACCGCATCGAAATCCATTCATCTGTTCAAAAGTGACAATGCTAAGGACACACAAAACACACGGACACACATATACATACACACAGACAAACACACACACACATACGTCAAACTTGTAAAACACTTTTTTTCCGACGAGAGTTAAAAATAAATCCTTTTTGTTTTGGTCAGCATATAACTCGTGACCGGATCGACCACTTATTTTATCATTTTAATCTTTTTTTTGTATTAGTTATTGCCAAAAGAACGTTTATATATACAGGATGACTGGTGAGATACCTTCAATATTTGAGGACGTGATAGTATGCGAACATATATCATGAAATAAAATAACATAAAAACGAAATATTAAATAACTTCTTAGTAAACTTCGTACACAGTACACCGAGAGTCCAGTATTTAACTGCGGAATAATTGGACACCGCGCGGACACCGCGGTAGCGGGATGGAGTGCGGGGGTGGCGGCGGCGTGTCGTGTGCCGCGCCGCACGTGACGGCACGGGAGTATAATATCCAAATTTCACTTATTTTTAGAGATATTTCGATAAAAAATTAAGCTTCTATTTTTTTTTGAATCAAGTTAACGAGAATCGAGTACCGAGTACTCTCCATAAGTATTGAAGGTATCTCACCAGTCAGTCTGTATATAAAAAAATCAGTATTCATAGTTGAGAAAGGGCCGTCAGCTCAGTCAATAAATCTGAATTTTCCGAATTCGGCACTAGCAACCACGCTATAATTATAGGATCTTTCCATAATCAAATAAAATCTGCGCTGACTGGATAACAGAGCTTTTCGTCTAGACAGCTCATACATAGAGCAGACTAATTTATTGGTTCGCACATTTAAAACCTATATCCTCTTTCTGTGAGGGTTTTATCCAATCTTTGATTTTAACGATATAAAAACCTCATTTGCTCAGAATGCCATAACTTAATTACCCTGTCTTGGTTTATAGTAATTTTATTCGGCGATTATGAATTAAGAAGCGTTGTACTTAGTAAAATGCCTCATTTTTTTTATTTTTTTTTAATGTGAAAGTGATGTCTAATTTAATATAGTGTACGTCTTTCGCAGACAAAGGGTTAGGATAAATTTCCTGTTAAAGGCGAAAGTTTTACTTTCTTTGCATTTTTTTTAAATCCCAATATCCTGAGAAAAAGTCTTAAGGTTGATATATCTTGTGTACTATAAATTTTAAAGAAAGAAAAAATTTCGTCCCAGACAGGATTTGAACCCGTAACCTTTCGTCTCAAGCCGACGAATGCTCTAACCTTGTAAAATCTTGTAAAAATTAATGTATATCTTGTGTAATTATTATTTATTTAAACTAAAAATTATAACTAGTCGGACCATATGCTTTTTCTCTTGTTGGTCCGAGTTCTCTATGTAGAATAGATTGTCTCCCTTCCAGGCATAGCCAGCTAGAAGCCTGCCCGTAAGATCAAATAAAAATAAAGTGAAGTGCTGCAACCTGTCCTAGTAGGGGTACACTGCATTACCTACTACTGCCGCCATAGTGACATTGTCTTGTTCCGGTTGGTAGAAAAGTAAGATATCTGTCAATCTATAGATATCTATCAATAATAACAATAAGATATATATCAATAGCTGTCATATGGCCACAATTGACTTAATATTCAACTTTTTGTCTCCTACTATCAGGAGAGTCTTTTGCTTGTTCGCTGTCTTACATAACGGGGACGCATGGATGTATTTGCTAATAGAATGTTTAATTATGCATTATTGTTGGCAACAAGTTATGTTTTTTTATTTATGTGTACGAGAATTAATTTATTGAAAAAATCTGCTATGTGTACAAAAATATTAAAAAAATAAATAGTATTGTTTCTATTATGCTTTTGAATGTGAAATATTTGTTTTTGATTCTTGTCTATTAGACGGTTTATACATTTTTCTTATATATACGTAGCAAAGAAATTTCTAATAAACACCAACAAAAATAAAACAATTTGGGTTTAACAAATTAGTAAGTCAATTTAAAACTAAATTGTTTGCGATTGAAAGAAAAATGTAATATGCTTCCTATTACTATTTACAAGAATAGATTATCTTCACACCCATATCCGCGAAGGCACAACCAGGCTACCCACGCCTAGCCGAAGACAATAAGTCCCACACTGTCATAGGTGGCAAGCATATCGCCAACGTCATTCTTATTAGAAAAATGAAAATACACATTTTCTATTTTTTTTTGCCCAACTCTGAGATCGAACCCGGGACCTCAAGAAGTGTAGTCCGACGCCGGATCGCTAGACTATAGAGTTAATTTTGTTACAAATCCAATATAATCTGTAACTTAATATGAAAAGCGGGAACTGGTATCTAGTAAACAGCATCAGCTGATTGAATTTGTTAACGACGGTTTACGAAACACACTCTACAAACCCTAAAGCCTTCATGAAAATTGCTTCCAACGATGCATAAATATCTATTAGCCGACATCGTTACTCATATTTTTCGTGCAGATATTTGTTTAAACGTCTCTTAGTCTCTTAGACTCATTTAATATTTGTATTTACAGTAATTTTACACGAGAATATGAAACATTTTTGGTGAAGATATTTCAAAATATTTGTATATATTTATTAGGTACTAGCTGTCCCGGTGAACTTTGTTCCACCCGCTCCCTTTGTATGGTAAAATTTTAAATGTTAGTTTTCCTAGTTTCCTCGCAGTTTTTCCTTATTTCTTACTTTTCAAACCTTCCCTGGACTTCTACAAATAATTCAAAATCAAAAGGAGCCAAATTGGTCCAGCCGTTCTCGAGTTTTAGCGAGACTAACGAACTGCAATTGATTTATATATATATACAGATTGTTTTTATATCACAAACTCGTTGACCCGGCAGACGATGTTCTGCTATCTTTTTTAATGCGATTTTATTTAAAAAATTGAGGTGAGTCACCCTTACCTCTTAGGGACATAAAAAATAGATGTTGGCCGATTCTCAGATCTACTGAATATGCTCACAAAATTTCATGAGAATCGGTCAAGCCGTTTCAGAGAAGTACGGGAACGAACATTGTGACACGAGAATTTTATATATAAGATAATATTTGAATTTTACAGTAATTTTACAAGAGAATATGGAACATTTTTGGTCAAGATATTGCAAAATATTCTATTCGATATGTTAACGTTTTATTAGGTGTTATTTTTATAACATAAACTAGTTGAACCGGCAGACGTAATTTTGATATTTAAAAAAAAAAATTGGAGTGAGTCACCCTTATCACTCAGGGGCATGAAAAATAGATGTTGACCGATTCTCTGATCTACTATACTGTGAATATGCTCACAAAATTTAATGAGAATCGGTCAAGCTGTTTCTGAGGAGTGAGAACGAACATCGGGACACAAGAAGTTTTATATATTAGATATTATGTGAATTGACAAACATTCTAATATTTATAAGCTTACTATTACGGGTGTAAATAAAAAGTGATAAAATATGTACACAATGTTATTTTCTTATAAATTTGTAAGTTCTTAAAGAAGTTAACAAACATACAGTCAGGATGCCGTTTTACAAAAAGTAATTTGTTACCTTTTTAGGGATCCGTAGACAAAGGCCAAACAATAGGTTCCTTATAGATTCGTCATGTCTGTCTGTCAGTCCGTCCGTATGTCACAGCTACAGTTTTCCAAAACTATTAAAACTGTTTTTTTATGATATTGGAAAGCAAGCGAGCAGATGGATTTCCTGGTGGTAAGGAAGGCGGAGCCCAGAATGTTAGGCCTCGACCAAAAGTAAGTTTACTGGCTACCTTATCCTCCGAACCGGAACAAGTCAACGGCAAACACTGACATTATGGCGACAGAAAAATGTAAGGCGACGACACCAACCCGGGCGAGTCACTGCGAAACTCTACCACCAAGTCAGATGTCACGGTGTTAGTGACGGTAAGCCTATGTTCTTTTTCGAAGCCTTTTCCGAGCTGCCTGGCAGGACGACAGATGGTCTATTCTGCAAAGGAACCTCAACAAACACAGGTAAAATTTGAAACTTGGTAAGTAGATGAATTTTGTGTAACGCATTAAGATTTTCATACAAAAATATTAAAAACAACAAATTTTAAGAGTTTCCTATACTTAGAACTAAAACACAATTCGTGTAGATCTTCTTAAATGGTATTAGGAAAAAAAAAATATGGTATTTTCTTCTAAGCGGAATAGTTTGCGCGGGAGACACTTCGAAAGTGTTAAAATATGTAACTTTTAAAATAGGATAACGATACAACTAAAAAAATATTTGTTGTACATTACCATGTAACCAAACCGCAACCACAGTATATGAACAGAAAGGACTTTTATATTATGTTGCTACTATGGAACCCTTCCGAGGCGACTCATACTTGGCCGCTTTTATTATTTTACATACAAGTATCCTATATGCCAGTTCGCTTACATTTTTTGCATTCTATATTTTGGTTAACTCGGACTGCGACAATTTCTCAATATTATTTGAAGTTGTTAATAATATGAAATATATTATGATGATTATATTGATAACTTTTTGTCGCCTGTGCCATCTTTTTCTACAATAATTCTCAATATTATTTGAAGATGTAAATATTCAAAATGCTAGGGTAAGGTAAGTGTAAAATGATATAGCTACGAGGTCCAATGTCAGACAGTAGGTAAAATTCATACGAGGAGTGCGAATTGAATACAAACCACCTAATTATATGGAGCAAGATGGCGGCGAGTCCTTCAGCGCGTTTAATGCCTCCGGGCTTCGCGCCTGACTGCGTTCTGAAGATCCTAATGGAACTTGCTCTTTTCGTTCTAAAATGCTGGAACAGTATGGTTGTATTCTTTTAAAATTAAAACTTTTATTCTTTATTTGATGACAATGTTTATGTCAGAAGTATTGAAATAAGTGATAGTTGAGTTAGTTGTCTTGAAAAAGTTGCAAGAAAATTATAATCATTTTCATATTTTGTTATATTTACTTTCACTCTCAGAACACAGAAGGATGCACTTAGATAGACCCTTTTAATATTGCAATATCTATTCTACGGCAAAACATTAACTATGTGCCAAAATATTTGATACTCTTAGGGGCACTTGCACGTTCCTGGTTTAAGTATTTAACACCGAGTTAGCGTCTAACTAGGGTTAAATCACCTTTTATTTGACAGTTTAACTCAATGTCAAATGTAACCTGGGAATGTGCAAGTGGCCCTTAGACTGGAGTTTTATTATTACGTTATCAGCTTGGCATGAAACGGTTTACTGTTGTATGATAGTTGTGTTTTTTTATGTTATAGGAAGGCAAACAAGCAGACGGATTTCCTGATGGTAAGAAACTCACGCCGCCTAGAGACACCAAAGATGGTAATGGTGCGTTGCCAACCTGAGGTCAGGATGTTAGACCTCGAGCAAAAGTAAGTTTACCGGCTACCTTACCCTCCGAACCGGAACACGTCATGACGTTATGGCGGCAGGAATAGATAAGGCGGTGGTACCAATCCGGGCGAGTCGCTGCGAAACTCTACCACCTAGTCAGGTGTCACGGTGTTAGTGATGATTAGCCTATGCTCGCCTTTTACGAGCTGCCTGGCAAGAAAGGCAGATGGTCTATTCTGCTAAGGAGCCCGGACCAACACGGGGAAAAAGAAGAACCATGTTTGTGTGGAAGAACATTGCCTTATGTCAGAACAGGTCAAAGGTCTGTATAATGTAGTAAAGTATGAAAAGCTTAGCATACTTTCGTCTTCGGTTGGTGGCTTTAAAATAGGCAAATCTATAAAATATATTACGAATTATCGTTCTTCGCATTTCTTTAGATATCAAACAAGACATTATACTACATTTAACTAGTGATGTGTAAAATCAGTTGAAGTTTTCCATTTTTTAGGAGAAAAACTAGTGTTACAATTGCTTAAGTAAGACCGAGGTCTGGACAGGCCAAGCTAAACTAAAATCAAAAACAAGACTTGTCTTTGGATCTTATGTTTAATCATACGCAAGTGAAACTAGAAATGGTGACAACAGCTATTTTAGTCATTGGTTACAGTTAATAAATATTCCCGCGAAGTCGTAAAAACCTCGCGGTTAACAACGTATTATTATTAAAAAAAAAAACAAATCAACAGTACGTCACATTTTAGTGAGCTACAAATTTTTTACTTGAGTTTTAGCTCTGACTCAACTATGTTATCTGAATATTTGAACCAGTTCAGAATAGATTTACTTACTCTAACTGAAACTGACATTCAGACCAAGATAGTATTGGGTCCTTTCAAACTCAAGAAAACAAACACCGTGACTAAATAAACGCTAAATTACAACTTCGGTATTATCTTCGTAGGGAGGATCTATAAATCGGTAACATCTCTATCCGGAAGCAAGAAAGTAAATACGATTTCCATTCTAAACTTAACCATTACTTTGCAAACTTAATGGCGTTTCATTATATCGTTAGATAGGCTTACGAAGGTTCCTTTACCGGTGAGTTATGGTTATTTGAATTGTGCGAAACAAAATAAATTTAGTGAACGTGCTCTATACCGTTCTGCTCTTTGCATTTTTGAGTGCTTATTTCGAGCGGGATAAAAGTTTGCGTTATTTATGGGCCGCCTCTAAGATTTAATGTGAAGTCAAACAGCGATAATGCTCCCGTTTGAATATTATTGCCAAGTTTGGTGTACAGGAAATAAAGGTAAAACATATTTTGTTTGCATTGTTTTGAAGTTCTAGACGGTTAAGCGGTCGTTTGATGGATTTATTGTGCCCTTATATTCTTTTTACGTATGAAAACATTAATAAATAACAAATATGTATCTATTTTACATTGGTATGCTGATTTCTATATTTTTTTTGGTTTAGAAAAATCGGTAATGAGATGATTTAGAAAGTTTCTTCTAATGTATTGACTTGATGTGTACAACAAAGTAGAGTATTTTTCAACCCAATAACATACCAAATTTAGTAGATAATTAACACTTAAATGGTCACACTTTAGAAAATGTATTCTTGACTAGCCGACTCCACGAACTTCGCTCATTTGGAACTTGACACTCTCTGCCTACAGTGCAGAGAGATTTAATTTTAACATATGTATGTGCATGTTAGATGACATGTGCGTTCAAATGTTTATTTACATTCTGGATTCCAAGATATTTAGTCACCTTGCACTATGTGTTGCTATGTTTGAAATTTTTAAACTACAAAACTTCTGACTTAGTAAAATTTATGGAATGAACTGTAAAGTACAAAACAAGAGACAAAAAAAATATTTTTGGATTCAGGTATTGACCCACTAATGTTCAGCCACCAGACTACAGTTTAGCACTTTATTTGAGAAACTGTCTTGGAAACACAATATGATTGTTTTACGTAATCGTTTAAGCTTCTTTTTCGACTGAAAACGCCATTTTCAAAAACTACAAAGTAACACTACTAAAATGTGCAAATCATATAAAAGATACGGTGCCACAGACAGACGCACATACTCACGAAATATTATAATACCGCGACGTTATAACTTTGATCCATTAGGCATCTCACATTAAGTTTATCAGGTCACGGTCTTCAATCGTCAACAGAAAATATGAATAGATCTAGTTAAGGTGAATCGAATGAGACCAAACTCGATGCTTTACCAGGAGGTATACCAGGGTTACGTCTCCTATCTTTGAGCTCCATCTGATAATCAGCTTAGTTGTACTTACCAGCATTCGCTAGTGTTTTTATTGTTAGATCTCACATATGTTTAAAAGTGATTTCCATTACGATGCTTATGAATAAGCTGCAACTAAGCTGATATTGAACGCCTGGATGCATCTCCTTGAATTATAGCTGAAAACCATCTCGATCAAGTCAGCTTTCAAGCAAAACAATCGGATCAAAATCCGTCCATCCGCTGAAGTGCTACGATACATATACATACACACACAGATACAGATACAGGCACGGATACACCAGAATAAAAAAAAAACTTTATTCACCTGGAACATTCAAGTGGTGCTTATGCTCCTCGATATTTTTATTAACTACCACCGGATCGACATGGTCACGGACACGGACACAGACGTAGAGTCCAACTTATAACACCCCTCGTTTTTTTACATCGTTCATTCATCTTTTGAGTTCTTTCTTAAGCTATTTTACCATTCGCCTAACTACTTATCTTAAGAATGAACAATCAAGACAATCTAGATGCCGATAGGTCGGCTCTTGTATATTGACTAAATTTACAAACGCAATTTAAATTAATATAAATAAAAAAATAATTGTTCCATTAAATCGATTAGTCAAATTACCTTTATTCCCCATTCCATATGTCTAGTTTAATGTTGTTTTATTGTCCATAAATAGCCAAATATCCTTACATGTTACTATTTCCTCCCCAACCCGGAATCCCATCCTGTTCCCGAGCCATTTACCGTAATGCGCGGTTTGGCGGGATTGACAGCCGTGATCGGGATCGTTTACGGAATTTAATGATAGTTGCCGATTCTACTTCCTTAATGCTCCAGATTAATCGAGAAGAGAACATTTAAAATTACCTAATTTACTTTACATATGCATAGACTGGCACTGTTTCTTTTAATATATTTTTAATTAAAAATGACAAAAAATCCAACCGGTTTCGCTTTTACAGCATCTTTTTCATTAAGTTACAATAGCCTTAAAGATTCTGTAAAAGCTAAACCTGTTGCCTTCTTTTAGGTTATAGTTATAGAGTGTAAATAGTTTACAGTAATACACTCGCACCTACTTACTTTCACTTAGTATACCGTAACGTTACGTATTATACATTATGGTTGTATTATGTATAGGAATAGGCGGTGGATCCCTATCCTGGAAATTTGTTGAACAGCCTCTAGGTTTATGAGCTGCCTGGTCTACTCGGTGGACTCGGAACAAGACGGTTCTGGCAGCGACGTCTCAATTAGGCATATCATCATTTCAAATTTTGAAATTGTGAAAATATGTCAACTAGGCATTTGTCAATTGTCTAAAACCTGCACTTATTTAATTAAACCTAACGTTTATCTATTTTCAATGTGTTTGTTTGAACACGCCACGAGTAATATCTGAAATTACTAGTTAGACTTGAAAAGTTATTTCTAGCTTTATAGTTTACTTTTGAAGAATGTGATTATTTCTTTACAAGGTCAAACAAAGGTTTATTGATTAATTACACGTTCGAGTAAAGCCTCGGGATTAGCTAGTTATAAAAAAAATGATAAAATATTTTTTATTTATTTGAGATTTAAATCGAAACACGTAAGGCTATTTTAAAAGTTAAAATATTTTTTTCAAATATTCAAACAATAATAAATTTGATTATTATTTAACACACATAAACAAAATTAATTAACCGTATATTTCTTAGTTAATCCAGTATACATAACCTAGATTTATAAGGGATAATAGCCTTCTAACTGTGAACAAGACATGATATAGCACGTGTACACTGCTGACAACTAAAATGATAAAACTAATGTTAAAATATCATGATCTTCTGATTCAGTTTAAATACAAAGCCTAAATAGTATATAAATATAATAGTAATAAAATTAAATAAGTTCTTGATTTTTTTTTAAATAAATAGTGCTACATTTTGTTAGGATAAAGAATGCAAAACGTAGGTAGATTCTATACTTCTCATTGTCGGAGCTTGGTGGAATTCCATTCTTGATGTAATTTATTTAGAAACACTTGTACTTTCCACAATATATTTTATTATTTTTATAATTTAGCCAACCGGTTTCGCTATACAAGCATCATCAGGGCTATATAACAACCTACTAGAGTTGTTATATAGCCCTGATGATACTTGTATAGCGAAACCGGTTGAAACCTAGTAGAGTTGTTATATAGCCCTGATGATGCTTGTATAGCGAAACCGGTTGGCTAAATTATAAAAATAAAAAATAATAAAATATATTGTGGAAAGTTTCTAAGTGGAAATTGTTTCTAAATAAATTACATCAAAACGTAGGTAATAATTATTTTGCAGGTTTGTCCGTTTCACTGTTTCTCATTTCCCACAAAAAACTACTGTATGGATATTTATAAAATTTTGTGTAAGTTCATAGTTTGAATCAATATTTAGGATGCCTAAATATTGCATGAAAACCACGAATAGCTATTTCAACAAGTGTAATAGCTAGTTATGAATATTTGAACTACTGACATTAATTGTCATACAAAAAGAAGGATGGCCGAATCGCACCTGTTCCGTTGAAATACAATGACATAGTAAAGTACATTAGCACTTTAAAAGGACAAGTCAGTGCTCGCTATTATTCTACTCCAATTTGAAGGGTAGCCTTGAAGGTTTTCACCATGTTGGTCCAGGTCTCCAGGGTTACTGCCTGTTAGCAGGTAAATAGCAAGCATAGGAGTAAATAGTCATTACCAACTAGACTATACGTGGTAAAGTACTGTGGAGCAAGTTATACGGGTAGGAATCCACTGCCGTTTTACTATTTCCTGCTGCCATAATGACTATATCTAGTCCGGAGGGTAGATTTGCATAATAGGCCCTATATCCTGGTCTCAGGACCACGACGCACCTGTAACATTTATGGTGTCTTTAGGTTACGATGCTTATTCACTGACCTCTCACATACAAAAGTAACGATTGTGGGGTCTGAAGTCAAAGTTTCTTTTCTATAATTAGGAAAAATCTTACTAAAGGTAATATTCACATTATAGTCTAATGAAACTGGTAAGCGGTGTACGCACATCGTAAGGGTTGCGAAAAGGGCGGATTAGTTGGCAGTAAAATTTGTTAAAGAGGTGGGATACGGGTGGCTCGCGGCTGTCTTGCGTCCAGTATATTTTGGCCTTCACGAGCTACATTTATTCTCACGTAGTTATTTCTTAATTTAGTTGCAAATGCAAGCAAGAATGCCAGAATATCACTCCCATGACTTCTCGAGAAACCTGTGAAGGTGTATAACCAAAAAGAAGATGAATTTTTTTAACAGATTCATTAATAAAATAGGATTTTATTGAAAAAGTGATCGCCTTGTTAGCCGTGCGATTAGCATACACGCCTAATTAACTAACTGCGAGACTCAGGTTCGATTTCCGATAGTTGTAAGCATTATTAGATGTCTGTAGATTCGTCTGGGTTTTTGCTATATTTACAGGGTGAGATCCTGAAGCTATATGAGCTCTTAACAACGATCTGATGTCATCTTCAAATATTGTTGACTCTCAGTAATTCAAAGGTATTTCTTCTTGTTTTGTGATATCTATAGACAAAGCCATAACGCAAGAGAAAATGGCTTTGTGGGTTACATTAATTTATGTCAATTGACAAAAAAAAAATATAACAAAATTTCTATGCAGTAGTGTATAGTAACTTTGCCTTATTTTAGATTTTTGGCATATGTTGAGACAGCGAACAAACAACATCAAAATACCTTAACGATATGTACCGCCCTTAAAATAATTCACTTTATTTGGAGACAATTTTGATACCTCAGAAACTAGTGATTTTTGCAGCCTAAAATACTAAAGGAGGGTATTTTCACTATTTCACAGAAAATAGGAAAGGCCAGTATGAGCAGACCCTAAATGATGATGGTTCTTATAACGCTGGTTGTTAAAATCATGTATTATAACGAAGTAGCGGCCAGCTCCCAACTATCTCCCGTTCCCAGACATGAACACTATAATCCCTGATAAAGCCCGCACATTTACATTCAATTCTAATTTCGCAACCGCTACTCAGCCCTGATTGCCTTCCACTTGTAGACTTGATTAAATGTCCGACATATTACCTTGTTATGGCCCTATGGCAGGCTTAGTTTTGTCAAAACAGATTATAAGCACTATATTGTGTAGCTTTTAATACTCTTTATTTGATACTTGGCAAAATTCCATTATACAACAGTGTATAATGGAATTTTGCCAATTTTCTATATTTGTATTTAATAAACACTTTTTACTGATTTTTTCATAACACACTCTTTGCTACTAATGGTAAGGGGTAAAAAGTATTGTTTAAAAGTGGGGTAATTTTTTTGAAGTCCTAAAAGATGAAGAAGAATTAATTATTAACCTTTTCTAAAAGTACATTGGGGATTTTTTGAAGTGGACATTTTTGTTAATAAGGCGCTTCTTTGAAGAATAATATCAATACTTACACGATTGATGTAATTTTCTTGCAGTTATAGTGCTGCATTCACAAGGAAGCTCTTACCTGAAACAAATCCAGCTCAGTCTCATCACCTACTATTCAGCGCAGCTAAACTCTTTTAGCTTCACTGTAGCAACTTCATAGAATAGGATTATCGCTAATAGGTACTAGGTAATAGGTACTATTAAATAGCAATTTTTTTTTAACTAATATAATAAAACTTTTAATGTATGTTTAACTTTTTTCTATGGTTAGTGTCATTTTGTCTACAAATGTAAAATAAGGCAAAAGATAAAAATTTTAAAAAAATGTTATCTTATAAGAAGTATAATTTCTAACGCGTGTACATAAGTACACACACAATTTTTTTTTCTACGCAGAAACTAGTCATGGAATTGTAACAAATTTAATACAGTCTACGTCTACGAAATATTAAAATACTAAAGTTTGATGTTCTGGAGGTTGAAGTTGTGGGTAAAGGTAATTTAGGTCTGGAACAGTGCATTTTGGCAAAGAAAATATTAACTTGGGACGTCAGGTAGCTCGTTTCACAGTCGCAAAGATCAACATGTAGCCAACACTTCACGGACACTCAATTTAAAAAGTTTTGCTTCTTTGTTTTGTCCTGAACAAACTCAATTAAGTGCCTTTTAACTTTGTAATTCGGAGTATTTTTCTTCGTTCGTTCAATGATGAAATTGTGAAAATTGTGTTTATTATTGTTTTTCTGTGTTGCAATAACCTTTTACCTCAAATGCATTTTATTCTTTTAAAGAAACCCTAGTCTACCTTAGTAACAATCCAATTTTTTCCCGAGAATTTTTTAACTAATTATGTAATCATTCCGTATAAAGTACATTATCTCAGGCAATAAGTAAATTGACCTAATACAAATACTTTAGCCAGTTTCTACAGATGTTAAAAAAATGTTGAAAGTAAAACTTAGTTTACGTCAGAGATAATTGTGTTTAAATTTTAAGAAACAATAGCTTTTAAAGCTAATAATATTTACTATTTTTATTATTAAATAACTAAGAATTCAGAACATTTCCTTTTTAGTGTTACATTTTTGTTATTTTGCATAATATCAAGTTTTAACAAATTTTTGATACAATTCGATACCATTTAAAAAAAATTAATTAACATAAAAATACCTTCACGCCCAAATCCTAGAAGAGGTAGGCAGAGGTATAATTATAATAGGCTCCACGACTTGCCGATGACAATAAGTCCCACAATGTGAATGGTGGCAAGCCTATCGCCAACAGGGTACATAGCCAAACCCAGGGCAACGTTAATTTTAAAAGAAAGTTGAAAATACACGTTCTTTCTTTGTTCTCAGAAGTCAAATTGACATTATTAATGAAAATAATTAATAAATATCCCGCGACAAATCACACAAATTGAATCCAACCCCAGAATAAACAAAACATACGCCTCTATTATGAGTATTAATCAACGATAGTAATAGTACTAGTTCAATACATATACACATTAAAATATTTATAGGAATAATTTATCAGACAATATGTATCGATGTATATATGTACCATAATATGGTAACCATATCATGTAAATTTCTATGTATTTATGTACATGTTTGTTTATATGCGTGTGTGTGTTTTAAGTATCATTTGTGTTATTACTATAGTTATGTAGTATATATTTTGTAATTGTTAGATATTTTATTTACATTAAAAAAACAATCATTCTTTTTTTTGGACCCAACCCAAACAAACTCTCATGCGTTTAAGTTGACTGGTAGAGAATGCCATGTTTCATTAAGTCAACCTTTGTACACTTGTAGTGCATGAATTTCAAAATATTACATAAATAAAAACAAATGATTTCAATAAACACCCACATTGAGAAATAGAGACATCTAGATGCTCAACACACAAATGCCTACCCCTGTCGGAAATCGTACTCGGTTGATCAGTATCTTTTGCTAGTTAACACATTACCTTAGTTAACCCCTCGACAAACAAGACGGTCTCTACTCAAACATTTCTATATTATTATGACATTTCTTATTATAACTAGTCTCCTAATCGCGTAAGTATATTTAAGCGATAAAAACAAACTACAGCATTATGAAAAACTTTCTGAATAACAGAACATATCATTTGATGGAAGTTTTTTACGGGCCCGATATCTGTATTGCACCTATGATATGTACGAGACACGGGGAGCGGTGGTAATAATTTGTTTCGATTTTATTTACAAACTTTGGTTATGGCCATAGTAAATTATTATGGAAACCAATCTCGTTTCCTGTTCCTTTATTTGTGTATTTGTGCTTTTTTATTCATTTGTATCTGTGGCAAGAGTTGATTTTGATGATATTAAAAAAAAGTTTTTTCTCGCCCATATCCCCGAAGAGGTAGGCAGAGACACAACCAGGGCACTCACGACTAGCCGAGGACACTAAATCCTACAATGTGATAGATGGCAAGCCTATCGCCAACCAGGCACATATCCGATCCCAATAAACAACAACAATAACAAAAATAAATTTAAATGTTATATTTTATACATACGTTATATAGTTTTATTTAATGAATTTATTTTTATTTCATTAAAAAAATAATTTTAATTTTCATTCAAAATAGTTTTATTTAAGGTGCAGCTCCACGTATTTTTTGAGCTCCTAGTCGCGTAAAATCATTAGTCGCGTAATTTATGCTATTCGGTTTCAGATTCAATGCTTGTGTGTACACACACATAAGGTTAAAAGGACACTAATAATAATGTACTCACCATATAAATTTCACTACAAATCGAAATGAAGCCTAAATTATGCGACACATTTTACTCGATTCACAACTCAAAAATTTTTACTTTAGTGTGTAATATTATTTGTTTTATTAAGATTCGTAGACGTTATTTAAAAATGATTTCTTAAAACTGGCAGAAATCAACACAATAGTACCAAAATTAGTTTAATTAATTGATAAGCTCGAGGGAACAAAGAATGGCGGAAAGCAAATTTTCGGCAGCAATTAATGTTTGAAAGTGAAAAATCTTTCTAAACTTTGTAACACCCGGTTCCGTTTATTTTGTTTCTTTAAGTTAGCAAATTTTTCTTACGGAAAACTTTTCGATTTACCCCTTTCTTTGGTAATCAAACAAACCACCGTGCCTATATCTACATAGAGTAGTTTACAGCAGATATTTGAAGTTTTTCATTTTATTTTTAACATTGAAGAAGGTAATTGTTAACATGCTGGATATCTCGCATAAAATGGCATATAAAAATATATACACATAAACTCGAGGCCTAACATCCCGGCCTCAGGTGGGCAACGCACCATTATCACCTTTGGTGTCTCTAGGCAACATGAATTTCTTACCATCAGGAAATCCGTCTCCTTGTTTGTCTTCCAATATCTTGAAAAAATACAACTACACCTATTACAAATCGCACTACCAAGAAAATATTCATCCTCCACCTGCCCTAACATCTTGTAAATACTCCATCTTGGTAAGAACAAATTTAATGTATATGCTTTTAACTTTTTAAAAATCAAAAGAATAGGGGTTTTAAAAATAGTTTTTAAATAGTACTACATTATAGATTAAAACGTCAAAAACGATTTGTGTTTTACAGTTTTTTATTTTATTTTATAATTTAATGAAAAATCTCAATGTTGCGCTTGTGGCTTTATTTTTTGAGACTAGAAGTATAAAAACAAACGAAGCAAAAAAATGTCAATAAAATTGATTCTGTAAAGTCTTATAGTTTTCTGATTTAAGCATTGCTGGATTAGCAGATAAAACAAGCAACAAGCAATTATAAATTCTCTGAACTTTCTAATCTGTGCATCTAATCACAAAAACACAATAATAATGGGAGTCAGGGCAAATACAATTAGGTTAATTAATGAATTAAGACTCGCCGAGTTTCTTTATCTCGTTATTAATTTGTCTAAGACTCTACTGGGACGTCTTACAAATTAGAGTGCAGCAAATGTTTACTGAAAACGGACTGGTAGTCCGTTGCGTAAGTTATAAATTTTTATTCAATTTATTAGTATTCTAGCACTTCCTCTTAATTTTCATAGAGCTTCATTTGTTAAATATTTTGGAATCATGAAAAAAATGATTTTAAAGCTGTTAACTACTTTAATTGATTAATTACATTTACACACACATTTACGTTACATTTCTGATATTCTAAGGGAAGTAAAATTGGTAAAACATAGTTGTTTTTTTAATGTTAAAGTAATGTTATATCAATCCCACATCTACCTACCTTCCTAGATAATAATAGTTGATTATTTTAATGTTAAAGTAATGTTAGATCAATCCCACAGCTACCTAGATACATAAACAATAAAATTTTATTACATACTATCTTAATAATTTTAAAAACTTAAACTGCTAAAAACTGAATCCGATTTGAATATAGGAATTATTGGATGTTATAATACAAAACCTTGTCAGATCTGGAGCAATTCTTTTTGTAAAATATGAGAGTTCAACAAAGACGTACACGGTTCTTGTGATGTTAAGACATAACCGTGGCCTATAGGTGCGACGCAACTCTGATGTCATGATGACGATGATGGCAAGGAAGAAGTCCGGCAGGTCGGCTAATATGAAATAATATTGATGATATTTAAACGCTTTCAATAAGTTTTTTTGGGTGAATGTTTCTATTATCACGATTTTGTTTTCGAATCATTTACATCTTTAATTTAGTTGGCTAAATTTATAAAGAGATATTATAATGTTCCTTAATATTAAAGACACATACAAATCTTGAGAAAGAAAATAGCATTAATCAGGGCAAGGAAACAGTATGATTTGAATATAAAACGGCAGCTTATGAGGTGTGACGCGGGGCATGTGAGCCGGTCATTAGTCATAAGGAGGTGAGGACGTGATCTGAACCCTGATTCTTAAAGGACCTTTGATATGGGGTACTTACAGTAGGGCAACAGTAAATATAAAAATATCTCTTCTAGTAGTAGGCTAACCATTTGGAACTATATTTTGACGCTGTAATTATAATATTTCTTACATTTATTTAAACTAGTGATAAGAAAGCCATCTTCATTTCTCAAAACCAACTACTTTGTTTCCAAACTTTTTAGTGCGCCATCTGTGATATTTTATCGTTATCATCAATATATTTGTTTGTGTGTGTCAAATGCATGGTAATGTAGATAATGTTCTATTTATTGATTTAATGTACTTTATAAGCATTATTATTAAAAAAATATTAGCGTTCTGCACTTCTCCTACACATAAACTATAAGTGTGCCAAATTTTATGCTCCTGCGTCCTCGCAATTTCATAAAAAGCGGTCCAAAGATTTGGCATCACGTATTAATGTATAAATAAAGACAATATCTCGCTCTAGACAAAATTTCATTTTAATGTTTATAAAAATTGAATTTTGTAATGTATAAATACTGAGTAAAGGTTTGTATTTTTTTTAATTTCCTAAAAACATTTATACCAATTACCGGAAAAAGTGTCAAAAAAGTAAAATATCCTGTAACATTTGTTTTGTATATAAGTGTGACTACAAAGACTTTAAATTTAGAACTGAATGAAATTAGGCTATTACGTTCATATGATCGAATGAAGATATAAAAATAATGCATACATACATACATACATATCTTCACGCCAAGTCCCTTACGGGGTAGGCAGAGAGTATCGAGTGCCAGACCTCAAGATCCAGACAAACCTGTCTTGCTTCCTTCACATTCATTACCCTTTTCATACAAACACGCCGGTTTCGGAGACTCTTGACACCACCCTCGGATAATATCCGATTGATCTGATCGTGAAATGTCAGCCTTGGTCTCCCCGGGTACCTACATCCATCCACATTCGCATTGTATATCTGCTTTGTCAATCTTTCATCTGTCATTCTTTCCACATGCCCGAACCAGCGGAGCATGCCCTTTCGCATTTTAACACCAACACTTTCTTTCGATCCCACTCTTTCTCGGATCTCACTGTTACGAATGCGGTCAGCGAGCGTTACACCACAGATTTTCCGTAGTGCTCTCATTTCGACCGCATAAAAATAATGTTTCAAGATAATTAAACATAATTGAAAAATTTAAAGTAAAACAATTACAACTTTAATATTTAAACGTCTAAATTAACAATTACACATTAGTATAGTAAGAAAAGTTATTAATTATGACCAAAAACCATTAGTCGGATCTTTTCATTTAAATCGAACCCAATGAAAGCATCTTTCAAACAGAAAAAGAGTCACCAATAATGTTTCATATAGTGAAAAATTCTGAGCTGGCAGACATGAAAATATGTAGTCAAATTAATAATCTCCTCGTTTTTTATAAATCGGTTGAAATGCCTACTATTACAACGCATCCTTTTTATCCTTTTCCTGTTTTATTGATTTCTAATTCCAATATAGGATTAATAGAAAAAGTTTTTACAATAAGTGCAGCACGTTATCGTTCATATTAAAAAAAACATGTCAATAAAATACCACAATTCTAAATCAACTTGCAAGGATATGTAAATGTGGTGTCCAAATTTAATAAAAAAAAGTTAGATTCGCACCCTTCTCCAATAACCGGATTATGGAGGTAAAGTGTATGCGGCAATTGAAACATCGGACCGGACAGAATATAAATATGAAACTTTTCTAGGGAATGGATTAGTGGACTGGACGACTCATACTTGAACATTTGTCGTTTTGATGGATACTTTTTGGAATTTATTCCAAATTGGTATTTTACGACTGACTAGTTTGTAAATAAAGGGAGAATAAAGTTTGAAATCATGAATTATAAAAATGTCAGTCGAGAGAATAAGCCCTTTTCAATCTACTAAGTTGCATTTATGACTAGTAAACACAGTTTGAGAAACTGTAATAAGAATAAAATCGTAATAGTACATCTTCGGAGAAGTACCTACATACATACATATATATTATATGCAAATATTTGAATACTTGTTTTCCCGCGACTTTGTCAGCGTACAACAATACATTTTCATACTAAATTGCATTCCCCATTATAGTCCTTTGGTGGTTAATTTTTGAAATAAAAACGTATCTTGTATTTACATACAAAATTTTGTTATTATACTTTAGCCTTGAAATCGTAACAGACAGACAGCCTTTCGCATATTATAATATAATATTACTAACCGATTGTCCGCGATCGTTAGCGTAGCGTTCAATTTTCTTATTACATGCACATAAAATTTCATATAAAAAGATTCACCTTTTTAGTAAAGACTAACAGACTTGCATTATTGATATTAATATTGACATGGAAATATGGACTAGTCTGGATTAATAAATTAATATCGGTTTTGATGACAGTATTTAGAGAAATTATAACCACTAAGTATTATGAAATCCGCTTTGAAATAAATTCTATTTTATGAAAATCAAAGAAATAAATAACTTTACTTAATAAACGAATGGCAAAACTAGATGAAGATAGAAAAATAATTTGAAAATTATTAAACGAAAAATCTCTTTTGTCCTGAACATGATGTAAAAGAGAAATCAGAAGGCTAATCTCGTCAATTTAGAAATATCAAAATAAACGAAGTGAAACAGTGCAAGTTTATTCGTGTATTCTTTTACAATTAATTATTTTTGTTACAAACGGAAGTTTCATTAAGATGCCAAAGATGAATATACTTCAATATTAAAAGAAAACACGTGACAAAACATTTTTTAATATTTTTCTTAACTTTAAGTCATTAAATACATTATATTTGGTTGAAGATATTAAATGTACATCAATTTTAAAAAATACTCACCACATCTCATATTTTAACATTCCGTGGAAGTGGAATCAGTGCAGCGGTAAAAATCAAATTGAGTGGCCGATAAACACCCGGGTCGTGGGGAAAATTTTGATTACAGAGGAAAGTGTTACTTATTCTCAAATAAAAAATTCTTGAGCAAAATTTCGCTGATGTCGATATTGTTATGGCGGGTTTACGTTGGAAATTGGGGGTACGGTTATTGCATGTCATTAGGAATTATGGGCTCCCGTGGTAAGAGAAAAAATTGCCGCAGTGAGGTGGGACGATTTTTTTCGATAATGTAATTATTGGAAATTTATTCGGCACCTAAGTGGCAGGCTTTGTAACCGTTGGGCGTTCACACGCCATATCTCATTTTTCGATACATTAATAACGACCATGACTCAGTTCTGTTTTGGAAATTTATAGCCACTATAAGAGAGATTGATTTAGAAATAGTTCTGTATTTACGTTAAGTTATTATAGAAAGTTTAAGTTATCGCATGATTCAAAAATAGTAACCCTAAAATATATTTAGTAAAATGCAAAACGCTTCCATACAAGAGTAGAGCTTCTTTTAACTTAATACCTTTCTATAATTAATTAATTAAATAAATAAATATCTCTGGACAAGTTACACAAATAGCATCTAGCCTCAAAGTGAATTATATGGTTGTGTTATGGGTGTCAACGATGCTAATATAAAGAAACACTGAATAAATACCAGAATAAATTTAATAAACATCCAAACCCGGAAATGCAACCATCTAAATGTTCATCACCCAAGTGCCTGACACCATCAGGAATCGAACTCGAGCCTCGCGATTGGTCGGTGTAGTTAGGCGTGTACGCTAGCCACTCGACCAACGAGGTGGTCCATTGATCGATGAGATAATTGATGTAAATATTACACCATCAGCACCAAGCTCTTGCTTTTGTCTCAGGAAACAGTGATACAGACTCTGTTCATTTAGAGCCTGATTTTCCTACTTTAACATTATGTACTTTTAATGTAAAATCGAGTATTACTGACTTCACAGTTTGTTTATTTGCAACATGTCCATTACGATTTGTATTTTATTTAATTAATTAACACCAAGTTTTATTACCTTTATATGAAAAATTAAAATTAACTGCTACACTTGTCATAGATTCAGAAAATTACATCACGTGCTCCCATGTCCCATAAAGCAGCACCGGGACTTATATAGTTACGAGCGCATAAAGCATAAAAGGCATTCAAATGTGATGTTATTTTGCCGCCAACGCTGGGTAATTTATTTTCGTGCGATTCATAATTTTCTTTTATTCACTTTATGTTGATTTTCCTTGGAGAGTAAGTATGGAGTCGTAACGATAATATTATTTCAACAGCCCCATGCATCATGTGTGCTCCTACGTTGTTTTATTACGCTGTTTATATTACTGGAGAGGTCTGTCTTTATATTAATTTTGCGGTCTTAATTGAGTTGGTCAATAGCAGATTTGCATTAGGTTTTAGCTGTTATTAAATAGGGGACTATGTTTGAGGTTGTTATTTTATATATGGACCTAATTCCATGTCTGTGTCTTATTCTTAACGTTGGTCAAGCTGTCTGTTTTTTTGTTTTTAGTCATGATGGATGTGTATTCTAAGTATTCATTAAGTCGATTTTGGTATCTTTATAAGTGTCTCCATAATGTTAACTTACATCCATATCACAAAAAAAACTTAAAATGAATTAAGAGAAATTCATGATAACTACAAAAGTAGTACATATCATGAATAAAATCTAACAATTTTGCTTGTATGATTATAAAATATAAAAATTATTCATTTTTAAAAAAGTATGTTCACGGCCGTATAACCGAAGAGGTAGGTAGAGGCTCAACCAGGGCACCCACGACTAGCCGAAGACACTAAGTCCCACAATGTGATAGGTGGCAAGCCTATGGCTAACCAGGCACACGTCCAATCCCGAGCAATATTTTTGAAGCGAAAACTTCTTTAGCGGCGTTGCGCACTTTTTTTGAATGGGTAAAAACTTCTAAATTCGCGTCAAGACACGTAACCTGCTCGAAAATTCGTAAGACGGCACAGGGCGCTAGCGCGATTGTTCGTCTTGTCATGTTTGTTTAGGATAGCGCAATAAATGAATATTGTATTATACCACATAAATAATAGGTAGTACTTTCATACTGATACTTAAAGCAATTCATACAAAATTATTCCAAAATATCACACATGCACAACGTTAATGTTAAATTTTTACTTCTGCTGGAACTCCCGGAGTGCAACCTTGAAAAAACCACATTTTTCTTTTTGTTGCCCGACTTGAGGATCGAATCCGGGACCACATGTAGTCAAGTCCAACACCTGGACCGCTAGACCACAGAAGCGGTAAACATGTAATACTTCATATGCATGTAATATTCTTCACATAAGTACATATTTGATGCAATTTAAAATCAAAGTTCAAGTCCTTAATATGTAAGACAAGGCATACGGTGCGGGAGCGTTAAGCCGAATATTATGAGTAGGATGGCCGACGCAGGTGGTGTTAAACATCCAACTTGCAAATACGCCATTTTGAAAATCTTGAACGTTATATTATTTCTTATGTACATCTACTTAAGGTTCAAAATTTAAAGAAACGTCTTTCTGTTGGACCATGTAAGTCACGTCGTAGTGTAAAACGCAGTTCGATAGCAGTTCTTGAATGTGATCGATTCAATAAATTCAGCAGAATTACTGGGGTTGAAGTATAGATTCTTTAATGTCTGAAACTTTAAGCATACTTTGTACCACTTTATTGCTAGAAATTTTTGGTTTTTGTTTGATTTATTGCTTGGAAAAGAATAACCCGTAGATGATCAAATTTAGATTTGTCAGAACACTTATAACTACCGTACCTAGATTTTTTAAGATAGGTGTTTGGTTTTTAGGTTTATCCAAGCATTTATAACAACAATTTAAACGTTTGTTAAAAAAGTAAGTCAAAAACTTGCGAATTTTTAACCGCGTATCAGAAATTTGCTGAGACTACTACTGTGTAACATATCCATATGTAATGTTAATGGTATTTAAGTTAAATGGCGATAAATTAAATAGATATTTTATGATGTCTAAAATGTAATACACACTATTGGAAATATATATATAAAACTGAAATCGCTACACGAATTTTAGAGAAATCAATGGATATGCAAAAAAAATATAGGAATGGAACTTAAAAGTTCTTACATTTTCTAGTCAATTAATAATGATAAGTGACTAGTCAACTATTCACTAGTCACTTTACTCAATAACAGAGTTATGTTTCAAGCGTTAAATGATTAGGCACAATATCATCAAGTCAAACTGTTGCTAAGATAAGCGTTTGAAAACAAAGCAACGTGTACAAAGATGATTTATCACAAAGGACCAAATATTTGTCCATCTGATTACCCGTTTACGTTTCCACCGGGTGGTCAGTTGACCGTCATAATTTGGACGGCGTTGGACCCAAAATGCTATGATGCATAAACATTTACTGAAATTCTTTGCTCAAAATGGCGCTTTTGTAACTATAACGATATTTATAGTAATCTTGACTAGATTTTTAAAGCGCTTTATATCGCTTAAAATAAAGGTAGGTAAATCGCAAAGAATGTAGCGTGTAAATATGGAAATAAGAGTAACATACAAATTTAACACACCTGCGAATGTCGATTAAGCAAATGTAAAAATAAACTTTGTTACATCAAATTTTCTACTACTATATTACTACATATTTCCATTAATCTTTTAGTATTTATAATAATATATTATGTCATCTCACGTAACAGAATCTTCTAATCTATGACAAAAGTATTTAAGAAATATGTAAAAGATTGTTTTTTTGTCACAGGTTTTTATATCGTAGAAATTAAATTGCTTTGAAATTCTTAATTGGCATATAAAGCATTTTAAAAAATGAAGACCTAATGTTTAGTAATAAATAATTAAACTAGTAATAAATATAAATAATTAGATTGAAAGTTAAAGTATATGTATTTTATTATTTTTTTTTAATAGATATTAAAATATTTGCACATCAAAAAAACATACTTCAGTATTTTTGTAACATTTCATTGTCACACATATTCCGCAAATAAATTATTTTTATTTTTCATTTAAGAATTTAATGAAAACTATTTTTGTGTGTACGGGTCACGAACAATAATTGTTTTATTAATAAACATGGACTAACGTAGGAGTAAAATTAAGCTGATATTACAGTCTGTTTTAAATTGTAATAAAGACTACACTAAGAGGTTGAGTCTTGGAGTATTTTGCTCCATGTTTATTAATGTCTTATTAATAAACACGGATTAAAGTACTGCAAGGATCAACCTCGTCTTAGATTCTTTATTACAGTGTGACACAGCCTATAAGACAAACTTTATTTTACTCCAAACTTAGTCTATGTTTATTAATAAGATGGTAAAATGAACAAGTCACAGTTTTGTTTACAATAAAACATAGATACCATTCGAAATGTAATGAAAATTGTTTCCTTCCGACGTTAACAGGCCTAATAATATCTCACATCGGTTCCGCGGACTCAACAAAATGGGATCATCCATTTCCTATGACCGTTTGATAGTTTTCCCATAAATGACCACCTCGGGCGGTGGCAATAAAACCTCCCACAATCTGACGACTTTTCCGATACACTGGCTAGTGCGGACGCAGCTAACAATTATCTAAATAGCCATCTACATTCTTACCCCTTACATTTTATTATTACCGGTCGATTTATCCGATGGTGAGGCATTGTTCGCAAATCTCAGCGAAACCTCGGACTTCATGTTATGTAAGATTAGGATCTTGGACAGTCACCAACAAATGGGGATCACTATATTTTCTGGGTGATAAAAATTTTCTAAATGTAGGGTTCTTATAAAATGGGTGTTGAAGGTTTTATTAGGTTCAGTACATGTAATTAAAGAAAATAACCGCGATAGCCTTATGACCTAGAAAGGATAAAGCGCAATATAAGTTAAAAAAATATTTTGATTGAAAATCAATAGTTATTTGCACGAAGTTTCTAGTTTGTATAGTTATTTGCTAAGTTTGAACTTAGTCAAATATACATTATTTATACCTTTTATCAATGTGAATCTTAACATAAATAAAATGATTTTAAAAAGAGATATGGCTTCCACATTATTTTAACGTCTGGAGACAAATTGATAAGAGCTTCACATACGTAATAATAGTGGAATTTCAAATGTTTGGGGCTAAATATATTTATTAATAATTAATTGCCTACTACATTTTGTCTTTAACTAATTAAATTTATTGATAAATTTCTGAAATTAGACTAATACGGTAAAGTTTAAACATTTAGAATAGTCCTAAGCAATAAATCTTGTACGTAAATGGCCGATCTTAAGTACAATAGGTGGTGATTTTAAATAAAGTCACCCTCCGATTGACAAACCTCCCGTTTGTGGTCTGTACTTAATGTGCCGGACCTTCGAAACTCAGATCTTTGCATTTGATACAAGACTGTAGTAGTAATAGAACTGGCATAATATATTTATACTTAACATTTAATTCCAACTGTTCCTTGAAGCTTTATTTATATTTTAAAATTATTGAATCCTATCAGCGGAAATAATTGTAATATTATTATGGGGAGTAATCTAAGTGTCAGAAATCTGTTTTTAAATACTCAACAAAATTGGAATACTCGAAAAACCAACAACTTAATGAGTAAAATAAATATTAGTAGGTAGCAAATCATCAATAACTGATACTTACATCACTTTCAATTTATTTCAAACAATTAGGATAATGTATTTGTTTCATCAACTATTGCTTAGACCTCATCATAAATTTATTGGCACAATGCGCTGTGCACTTATAAAATGCTAGCCAACACACAAATTTAACTGGTTGGTTTTCCAGTAATTGCCTCATATAACTCAATTTGAAACATACCATGAATTACACTATGAGGAAGTTTTAATGTAACCAAAACGTGCTGAGGGTTGTTTCAAGCGTTTTCGTTTGTTTTAGTTTTGGTCTAGCGGTTCAGTTATTGGACTTGACTGCATGAGGTCCCGGGTTCGAGTCCCGAGTCGGGCAACAAAAAGAATATTGGGTTTTTCCAATCTTCTAATAATAAACAAAAATGTTGCTCGTGATAGTTTCGTGGGTGCCCTGGTTTTACCTATGCCTACCTCTGAGAATATGGGCATGAATATACTTTTTCATATTGAAACATGTGTATTTTTGTATACATTTATAGTAAAGCTACTTCTGTGTGATTGGTATATTTGAACTTTATACATTTCTCTAAATATTAAAAAAACTCCTAAAATTCTGGCAGAAACATGAGCAGAATTATACACTACCTATTTTCGCAATGCATTCTGCTTTCCTTTTTTATTATTATTAATTATTATTAAGAAAGAAATGTTTTAAGAACAAATAAAATTCTACCCATTCAAACTTTCAGACAATTTACAGTGTTGTCACATCTGAATCTTCGAAAGTCTTTTATGAAATATTTCTTGTCGTCTGTCGATTGCTGACGCGCTAGTCCTTTCTTACATTGTCTCGCTTTAGACCTAACAGGACGGGGCGAGACAAAAGAAACACATCATTCAACCACCCTCACTGGACTTCGGACAATGACCATCGCTATTTATCTTGTGGATTAACTTGCTTATCATGCATTGATCTTTCTTATAAATTACTTGCATCATTTTGATTTTTACGTAGACTTATTTTCAGAGCTAGCTTTAAAATGTTCTCTCGTGAGAAGTTTCTTTATACTAACGGCCATTTTTAATAATCTATATATTATATAGATAGAGTTAGGCCTATTAAAGTTTGTGACTATGATATTTTTGTTGCATATTTAAAAATAGCAATAGTTGCCTGGTGACTGATCTGTAGTAGACCTATCTCTTAACTTTGATAGGTTATCAAAGTTGGCCGTAAGAGTTTTAAAAATGAGAATGTAATAATATTCTCTTATTAGTTAAATCTGTCATTTTTATGTTATAAATGCTTAGTATAGTCGATTCCTCATAAGTAATTAAAAACATCCAAATTTCGCTAAAATTTCAATATTTTTTCCATACTTTATTACGAATCAGTAGCCGATGCTACTAGTCTGTACTTTTTCAAATTTCATTGTCAACTGACTGATTTTAAATTATATTAGAAGAGTTTTATATAATATAGGGAGCTTTGATGAAATCAAGTGAATGTCTTCTTTACTACATGGAGGTATAAACATAACACTATAGATTAAGTCGATCCAACTTTTTGAATAAAACTTGGATTCTTAGGTACATGTTTTAATGTATTTAAAATCATTGGATACACATTTGATAACCGTATAAATCATACTTGTACATCAGTCAAGTCAATTATTTTGAAAAATAGGATAGTAATAATAATTCTACCAAAGTTTTGTATACAGATGTTGAATATAAAATTAAGCTTGACAGAGCTATACATTTATAGTAAGAGACGTTTTGCCGTTATATCGAGCTAAATATAAATGTACAAAATATTTTTAACTATTAATTTCAGATAAACCGTAAATATTATAGTCAATTAAAGCGTTAATTTATTCACACGACAAACCCAAGAGGGTAGACTAATGTCCCTCTTAGCACTTTAATAGTGTGGAGCGTTCCCTAGCGTACGGTCAAGCTATGGACATCCCGGAGGCGTTTCGGGGACATTAATAGCATACCCTGTCCGCCCCTTGTTTGTTTCCGCAAATTAGCTCTAAGAAAACGCAATACCTTCATTTCTTAGGAAAAATCTCGTATGAATATTTTGATATTAAGGGGAGAATACTAAATTAACATCGTAACATCCTACCTTTAGCAAACATAGCAAGACACCGGCTCCTAATACAATGTTTGTTCCCTTGTAAGGGCCTTCCGATGAATCTTAATCTTCCTGAGTCAGGGTTACCCTATAACCCGCATGTGTATAACTTAATCGGCGCCCCCCTTGTCTGCTTTCTAATTGTTTACTCTCGATATTGTCGACGACCGTTGTTATATTAAAGGTATATTCATCTGGAAAATACAAGGCCTTGCTTGTTCTACTTTAAGGCCAAATTAAAGCCTGTTGAAATCTGAATTTAATATTGTCTTAAAAGCGTTATAAGATTAGGATTAAATGTTATCAATATGCGTTTATTTTGTTTTGGTTTAAAATTATGAAAACAATGAATAGATTAAGTTTAGTGACTTCAAAATTAAATTAAAATTCGTACGTATCGTATGCTTCATAACTTAGTTTTTGGCACTTAGCTTAGCTTAACTTAACTTAGCTTGGCTAGACTATGTAGCATGTTTGCAGTCGAATGACAGTATGAAAGATTTGAAGAAAGAAATGTACCGTTGTTGCAAGAATATCACCAAACACTTAGTGAAAG